>CAUYQG010207119.1:0-22179 GCA_963574415.1 Tarsius wallacei | reverse complement strand
ACGCCCGGCTGATTTTTTTGATTTATTGTAGAGATGAGGTCTCGCTTGCCCAGGCGGGTCTCGAACCCGCGGGCTCAGGCAATCCACTCACCTCAGCCTCCCAAAGGCGCGGGATTACAGGCTGAGCCACCGAGCCCGGCCATTGTTTTTCTATATGAATAAAACCATGTTTTTTTCTTGCTGATTTAAAAATGCTTTTCTCTTCATATTTGTATTTTGAGCATTTAACACCCTACACCCACCAAATTTAAAAAAAAAAAAAGGACACTCTCTGACCCTCATTGTCTTCATGTTCTAGCAAGAGGAACTAATATTCAAATAATACCAGTGACTTTGGAGATATTAAAAGTAAGAGAGGTGAAGTGCCTACTGCTTATGTTGCATTCCTAGTCCTCTAAAAGAATGAACACTCAGTTACAATTATTGTGGTCTTCTTTCAGGAATCTGAGATCTGTTGGACTCCACCCCCTAAATGATTCTACCCTTAATGACAAGCTGGGGATTTATTCAAATATATCTCAGCAGTCCTCTAGTAATTCTCATGATAAATAAGAAAGTCAAAGTCATGGGATGACCTTCCTGGTTTCTATCACCAATTCTATCAATTAGTAAATGAATCCACATTTGGCCCTAGATGGGTCATCATGATATGAGCTGCCTACCCAAGATCATGAGAAATACACTTCTTTTTTATATTTTCCTCTGATTGCCTGAATTTTCCTCTGACTATGCCATCCTTGAAGTCTGAGTTTTGACGTAGAAGGAACTGAGAGTTAGATATGCATTTTTGGGAAAAAGAAACAAAGAAAATTCTTCACCATGGCCATCCTTATTTATGGCTTAGATAGGATATTCTTTTTCAGAAATCAACTTAGTCTGACAACCCTTCTACATTGATTTGAGGCAAACTTTCATTTTACTCATAAAGTGATCCTAGCATTGCCTGGTGTTTTGTGATTATATTTTCTTCAAGGTTTACTGTTGCAAGGGCAGGATTTGGAAGACGAAATACCCTTCTTGGAGAAAATATCAGCTTCATATCATCATAATTTCACTTTCTTACATTAAGTGAAAGTTGAATTTTTATGATTTCCTTGTGTTTCTTTGTCTCTCTCTTCCCGTTCTCTCTCTCTCTCTCACACACACAAAGAGAGAGAATATCATGATATTGTCAAATGTGAAGCATGTTTCATGTCCTGTAACAAAAATTCATAAATTGATGTGTAAACACATAGAAAGATAATGAAAAAATACCCAAAACATTGCATATTCAAAGTTTTACAAACTGGCAACATTTCTGGTGATATTTTTATGGAGACCATTAAAAATTCAAGTTTGATAACTGTATTAGTACATTATTTTACAGCTGGTGGAGTGACAGTTTCTGGGAAGTGCTGATGAGTGTTTCTCTATGGCTTATTTTCAAGCTGTTGAAAGTTCCTTAGGGCTGCACTAAAAGTGAATTTTTCCTGAATTGTTTCTGTTTGACATGATTGTCCAGAGCTTGGATGAAGACATAAAAGGCATGTTCATCCCACATAGTGATAACTTGCTTAGAGCAATATTTTACGTTGTAGAGAAAGTGAAATGCATAGCCAAAATACGATGAAATTTAACAGAGAGATAATAAAATTCTGAATTTCATTTTTTAAAGGCAAGATTGAAGCCGCCTAGTTTAACAGTTTATTAACTCTATTTGATAGATGCATACTGTCAAGAAAAAGGAGTTTACTATCTCAGATTCTGGTTAAATCATATCCAGGGTGTTGCATATAATTCTGATGGTCACAGTTTAAGACACATGTTGAAAAATGATAGCAAATCCAGACAAAAACCCTTACGAGGTTCAAAGGTCTCACAGTGGTGTTAAGTGAGAGTCTATTGAAGGATTCCACATTGTAAGGTGAAAGAAAAAACAGGAGGGATATGAGAGCTGTTTGTTAGTACTGGATAGTTGAAGAACTAACACTTGTTAGAAGGGAGTGTGTATCCAGGGAGAACTAGAATGGATGAGTGGAGGTGAAGGGAAACTAACACTCTATTAAAAGCAGATTGTTTGATCTTTAAAATTATCCTTGTTTAGAATGAACTTCTTGTGAGGCAATCAACATCCTGTAGACATGTTCAAAGGGAGGCTGCCTATTTGCCAAGTATGTTAGAAGATACCCAAATGCTGGGACCCCTCTGTCACTGACTATGTATCGGAATTGAGTAAATAGGTCAATGAGTAGGAAACTTCTTTGTGTATCAACTTTGGGGTCCATGGATTTTGTTTTAAAGAGACTTGGCATATGGAGAGGGGAATAAATGAGCTAAAGAGATCCAAAACCAGTCTTGAGTTGAGGTTGCTGTTACTAGCCCATTCTTCTTGGTCAGATGAAAAGATTCATAATTTCAGACTCTCATGGGGTCAAATCCTGGTGTGAAAATGATCATTGATATTAAAATCACCATCAGGTATATTTATAAAAATGTGGACAGTTCCCTGAAGATGCAGATATGGGCCTTGGGTACCATCACTTGCTGTGACCAGTAGTGCAGATGCAATCATTTAGATATTCAAATATACAAGGATGCTTACTTCCTTGTGTCCTTGCATCCAGATAATTGACTTGCTAAAAACAAAACAAAACAAAAAACTTTTCACATGTGTTGGTCTTGAGATCAACACCCTTTATAGAGTCAATCTGCCTCTGTATATTAGGAAAAATAGAACCCTACACCCTGTAATCCTTCTAGCTTACGTAGAAGACATCCATTTAGGATGGGACACCACCAGGCCCATCCACTCCCAGCTCCACACCTGATGAAAACTCTGAGAAGCCATTTTGAACGCGTCCATTTTTCTGTCTAAGCTGCTTACATTGATTAAAGTTGGAATTGAATATTTTTGTTTACATTGCACACACACATTCATTTTGGGCTTGAAAAAGAAGGAAATTCTATCATTTATGACATCATGGATGAATCTGGAAGACATTATGTTAAGTGAAATAAGCCAGGCACAGAAAGGCAAATGTATTTCATTTATATATGAAATATATGAGGGGGACCCAAAAAGCTAGAATTTATTTATTTTAAAAATTGAGTATTTATTCTTGCATGTTTAAACATGTCACCTTCAAAATACTCTTCGTTTGTTGCAATACACCTATTGAGATGTTTTTTCCACTGTTCAAGACAGTATTTGAACTCGTCAATTTTGATGACTCCTTGTGCTTCTCCTGTTTTTTGTTTCACCACTTCCACATCAGCAAAACACTTTCCTTTGAGGACTTTTTTCATCCAGGGAAACAAACAAACAAAAAAGTAACTCAGAGAAAGTTCCAGTGAATAAGGAGGGTGGGGCATGTGGGTCATGCTGTTTTTGATCAAAAACTGATTAACACTCAGCACAGTGTGGACAGGTACATTGTCATGGCAGAAGAATGAGTCACCTGTTTGCCACAACTTGGAATGTTTCTTCTGCAAATCATGATGTACAACAATACTAGCTGGTACACTGATGCCACTGTGTTCCTAGAACACTTACAGGGGAAGCCTGTACTACAAGGGACATGCTTTCCAAAAAAACAATTCTATTTTTAAAAATTTTTTGTCACCCCTCATAAAGAAGTCAAAAATATAGAAGCAGAATGGAATAGTGGTTACCTGGGACAGAGAGAACGGGAACATGATGGTCAAAGGGTATAAAGTTGCAGTTTGATAGGATAAGTGAATCTAGAGGTTCAACGTAGAGGACTATAGACCATATTGTATTGCATACTGGAAATTTGCTAATACAATAGATTTTAGGTGCTCTTACCACAAAAATGTAACTTGGGGAGCTGGATTTTGTTAACTTGCTTGACTGTAATCATTTCACTATGCACTATTTATGGTTATCAAAGTATTATGTTACATGCCTTCAATATATACAATAATTTCTAAAAAATATTACACATGTCTGCTAATGTTTGTTCTGATGCAAATATGCTTTCTCTATGGCTAGAAAATCATTTAAAGAAACATTAACAGATTTGAAAAATAGACATGGAGGATGTATGACCCATTCTAAGATTAAATAGAAACAAAGTAAAAAGCAGAGGTCTGGATGGCATTCCTTCCTGTGAGAATGCACATCTGACTGCACCCATGTGATGGGTGGCTTTACTTTCCTTCCATGCAAAATGATCTGGAGCATAGAGCATTGTTTTACCCTTTGTTTATTTTATGAAGGTGGTAAGCCCACAATTATTAATGCAGGTGGTGTGAATAAACGAAGTGCAGGCAAAGGGAAAAGTAATGGTAAAATCCTTACCTTTTTTTCATTCATACATACATCAATGTGTATACATTGATGTATACAGATGTATATTAGATATACATATGAATGAATGTTCTGCTTATTTTTTCCTTCCTTTCTTCCTTCCTTCCTTCCTTCTTTCTTTCTTTCTTTCTTTCTTTCTTTCTTTCTTTCTTTCTTTCTTTCTTTCTTTCTTTCTTTCTTTTGTTCTTTCCTTCCATATTCAAATAAGCAATTCTATAATGAACAAACTCACTTTGCAGTTTTTTTTTCTTAGTTCATGGTACTTGGCATCAGTTCATTGAGCAGGTGTCTTTTCCCTTTAACACCCTGTGACGTTGGAAGATGTAGTTAACCACTATTTCATTTTTCTCAAAAGCTGGGTAAATAATGAGTCCAAATGCTTAGGGTTGGTATGAGCATTTCATAAAATTATTTACATAAATCACTCAGCAGAGCACCCAGCATGTGGGTAAGTGGTCAAAAACTAAGTCTTTTAAAAATGATTGTTCGTACCTAGTATTTACTTTCTAGAATAACCCACTCCGTTGCAAGAAAAGCATGTGTTTTTTGAATAGTAACTGGGAATTGTGACTTAGCAGTGACAGCTCAGAGAGTTGCATGCTCAAAGGACTGCATAAGGAATGACGTCTCAAGGGAAAACACAATTAAAATAAAAAGGATCACACAGTGTCTCTTTTGCTTTTCATTTCTTTTTTTCTCTCATTTCCCATGAAGTCAACAGGGAATTAAGGCAACTCAATCAATAACATGGCTCAGAAGGCACCAATTCTCACTGTAACTTTCTAAACCTGGGGTTCCATAAATGATAGCCAACCAGTCAAATCTATTCCATTGATTTTTTTGTTTGGAATAGAAGCCAAAACTTATTTTATATTTTAAAATTGTTTGGAAAAAATTTAAAAACAGAATAGTGTTTCCTGACATGCAGAAAATATATGAAATTTAGCTTTCAATGGCCTTAAGTAAAACATTATTGGAACACAGCCACATGCATTCATTGACATATTGTCTTTGACTTCTTTTGTTCTACAAGGCATAGTTAAATAGCTGTGACAAGGCACACAAAGCATAAAATATTTAATATCTGTTTCTTTCCAGAAATAAAGTTTTCAGAAAAAGTTTGTGCACTCCTGTTCTAAGCAAATGTTTTCAGAAGATATGATATCCCATGTGATTTACTTGCCTCAATGGAGTACTGAGCAAAATAAATTTAAAATAAATAAACATTAAATAATAGAGTAGAGTGGGCTTCTACTCTATTTTTAATAATTTATGGCACTAAAACAATATGAATACAATGGGAATCCGATCAATATTAATAAGATTACAGAATAAATATTCATAATGCTTTGCACAAACACTGTACTTAATTATAAAGAAAATTCAAGTATTCTTTAATTTTCTGTATAGAAGTGCTTATTTTTCTTCTCCATTCTGAAAATTCTTGAGAAAATTGAAGGAGTCTAGTAAACTTCAGCACAATCATTTTCAGTTAAGTATAGGAGGTGCTTAGAAAAGGAGCATTTCCAAATTTCATGTGATGGCATTTTGTTAGTCTTTTTTTCCCCAAAAAAGTGCCTTCTTCAGTCTTCTAAAAATTAATCAGACGCTGGACCATTGCTTTCTTTCTTAACTGTCAATTATGTGTGGCGACTTAGCCCCAAGTTAGTATACTGCAGGGAAACAATGGTGCCACACTAGGTTCATGAAAGTCAGTGACAGGACATGAGTCAGGAAACGATCAGGTGTTCTCTCTCGGTGCTGAATGGATAGCTGATGATTTGACCACAGGCTTTAGAAGGGTCTTCCTATAAAGCAAAAGAAAGTGGTGTGGTTTTTTAAAAAAAGCTTTTATTAAGTCACATCTTACTATTTATCTGTTTTTTAAACTGAATGACATTTTTGCCATCTTTCGACCAAAGCGAGAAATGCTTTGCATTAAAGCCGCCTTAGGCTTTGTATATTTCCTTCAATCCTAGGTCAGGCTGTTGGTTACCAATCATGTTATGGTACACAAAAACAAAAGCTTAAGGAGAAAGCCAAGTGTATGAGTTTCTATATTCCATGGAGCCTGAATTTCAAATATTGTTATGAAATTTTTCCTGATGGAACTAAAAAGGGAAAAAGAGAAAAGCAAGGAACCACCTAAAAAATATTGAGAAAACACTGTTCTAACCATGGTTTCAAGTCAGTAGCAAATGGGAAACTGGCAAAGGTATGGGCCCCGGAGATGATTCTTCAACATAAAAGTTACAGTAGGACCATGTTCCCCGGGGGGAGGATAAAGCAACAAGATTCTAGCTGCAAACAGATTTACTCAAACATTTTATAGCAGATAGTTTAATGAAAAGGCTATAGTAAAGATTGCACTCAGCAACTTGCATTCTGGATTTGCACTAGCAAGATTACTATGCTTTAGCCAGTCCTGGGAATAAAGAAGAAGGGGAAGGAAGTCATTCATCAGAGACTGGTGACTTTTGAAAATATATTTTATTGTAAAGATGTGAGGTATAATTCAGGATTAGGTATACAAGTGGACATTGTACAGGTAAAATTTGGGCCACCCTTTGTTCCCCACTTTGCCTGGTTTGCGATCAGGTACCCTTATTGACGCTGTGTCCCCCCTCCCCCCATCCCCAGTAGTATCCCGCTACCACCAAAACTGTGGACCTTTGATGTGCTGTCGCCAAGAAGAACCATGGAAAAACTGACAAGCTGTTCTATTCAAGGAGACTAGCCCTACCACGTTTCAAAACACATTGATAGTACTTAATAAGTAATATGGTGCCATAGCACCACATGTATGGAGTGACAGATAAGTTCAATAGAAGAGAACGTCCAGAAATACACTGTACTACACATGAAAATGTAGTAAACAAAATGATGCTATCACCAATCAATGAAGACTTCTTAATATTTGATTTTGGGAAACTGAAATAAAATACATACCCTATCTCACACTATGTCTCCAAATAGAATTCAAATGGTTTATAGGTCTACATGGAAAACTTCAGAAATTAACAATTTTGTAAGTAAGCATGAGTAATTTCTCTAAAATCTGGATACATAGGCATGCTTTAAAACTGACTAAAATTCCAAATGGAATTAGATAGATGATAGATAGATGATAGTTACATAGATAGATGAATTAAATTAAACTTTATTCTGCAAACGAAATGGAACATTTGGAGAAAATGTTGGAAATATATATTATAGATAAGAAACTGATATGGTCAATGTATAATAAAAAGATACATATTGAGAAAAAAAACCACAAAGAATAAATGACATAAAGGTATGTGTAGACAATTCGCACACGCACACACACACACACACACACACACACATTAAGTAGAAAAGTTCTAAAATTTATGAATAGATTTTCAACTTCACTCATAATAAAACAACTCCAATTAATACTAAACAGAATAATTCTCAATTGTTAAATAGACAAAAACAGAAAAATTTGATGTCATATTCTCCTGATGAGGCTACCAGAAACTGTCTTTAACTTATAAAGATAATAGTAATTCAAAATGGACAACCTTTATGGAAAAGAATTTGGCAATTTATACCAAAGCTACACATACATTTACCCTTTGACCAATAATCTCTTCTGGGAAATTACTGTGAAAACACATCTATGTAAATACAAATATGCTTATTGACAAAGTTGCATATTTCCACATTGTCTATTATTGAAAAATATAGGAAACTATATAAGTAACCAGTTGTAAGATTGTGTTTGTTAATAATAGTATTTATACAACATGAAGTACCACCCAAGTGAATAAAATGAGAAAGCTATCTATTGATGCCCTTAAAGACTGAAAACATTAACTTTACAATTATTTTACAAATGCTTAAAGAAAAAGATTGACTATGTAGATAAGGATGTAGATAGATAGACAAATGGAAGCATAGGTAGGTAGGTAGGTAGATAATAGATAGATGAAATATAAGTGATAGATAAATGACAGATAGATAAATAGAAAATAGATAGATAGATAGATAGATTCCATAGGAATTCATTTAAATATTTGTTTTTTGACTTAGTAAATAAATACTGAATGTGTTTAAATAAATCAAACGTTCCATTTAAGAGGCAATAAAGGAAACAAAGACACTGCTAAACTTACAACATAATACATGTAATAAAAGTAATTTATATCATTTAAATTGAGCAACCAGAAATATAGAAAGAAAAGAAAAAAACCCCAGAAAAACCAACACTTAAAAGTTGGAAAAAAATCAAATAAAATATGTTCGGTTGTGACACTGAATGTAAAGTGATTATATTTCCTGTTAAAATAGAAACGACATCTTTTTATTTTAAAATTAGTCAATTGTTAAAATTATTATTTGTCAGGAACATATGTAGAACATAGGTATAAAGTAAGGCTAAATATTAAGTAATGGGCAAAATTCTACCAACCAAATGCAAATAAAAATAATGCAGTAAAGCTTATTTTAAAATATTATATGGTGGAATTATGGGTTATGCAAAGTAATCAGAAATGAAAGGAGAATTTTAATGAGTGAAGACTCAATTCGTGATATTTTGTCATATGGCTGTCTGTGCTATCAACATGAGACTTAAATATATGTCAGTAATAATCAAAAATTGATACTAATAACATTTTAGTCAGATACAAGAAACCTCATTTAGGTTGGGGCATATCAAATGCAAAAATAAGAATATAGAGAAAGTGGATAATACAAATAAACAGCTTGCTTTTGTGTTCACATCCATATGGATAGTTGGATGGATAGATGAATGGATAGATAGATGACTGATAGATAAATAAATAGATATGTAGACGGGTAAACAGATTCCTCAGAAGTTAATTTAAATATTTGCTTTTTGATTTATTAATAGATATGTTTTAATAACTCCAGTGTTGCATTTAAAAAGCAATAAAGGAAACAAAGGTATTGCTGAACTTCCAATAGGTCCTCTATAAGAGGATCTACTCTTTAATATATCAGTGAAACGTGCATAAAAATTAATACTTAGCTTAGTATTGCCGTTAGTTTAGGGCAAACTCTACCTCCATTAGTCAATAAAAGTAAAATTGCATCCAAATAAAACATGCATGTGAAAGTTTAATAATTAAGAAGGATACCTCCTAATAACACTAACAAAGAAGCAATCACAACTGAATTCATTATCTACCAAAGAGATACATAGAGACTGTGGTGACTGTCAGTAAAGCTCCTTACACTTCCTCCAAAACCAATACAAAACAGCAAAAAAGACAAAGGTCTCTACAAGAAATCCACATTCTGAACATAAATTTATGACGGAGTTTGCCCACTCTTCAAAGTAGTTATAAGTATATATAAAAAAGAATTTTCCGAATTCCAGAGATTCATCTCTCCTGCTACAAGACAGAGATGGATGACCTGGCAAGATGTGGGGACGAGAGAAGAAAAAAGAGAAATGAGCCCTCCTATATCTTGTATGTTTTGCCATGAAAATATTTTCAAAATTATTATTTAAAACACAAGATATAATAAAAGGAGTTGGTACTGTATAGAGAAAAGACTTCATCAGAGTAGAAACAGTGGAGCTCAAACTCTAGAATTATCACTGATTGATGGCCAGTTGGCACATAGCTCATCTTCCTGGCATCTGAGTTCCTAATTTCTATTATTAGCAGATTAATTGACTTAATTGTTTTGATACCATTCCATGAATTGTCTCAAAGAGATCCTTCTATATCTATGTGCATGTGTGAATTTTGCTGGGGGAGAGGATCACAGCTTTGTGTAGTATCTCAAATGCCATGTAGACTCAAAGACATAAACCACTCAATCCACAAAGTTCCTCTCAATTCTAACAATACCTGACTTCAGCAGAAAATACTGGGGTTCTTGTAGATTGAGAAGTGGAAAACTCAGAATTTTTCTCTATATACAGTATTTGGCTTTGGAAATACCTGGTTCAATTTATTAAACTATTTTCATTCAACAAGTTTTCTAAGATAGCTTTTATTTCTTAATCGTTTTATAAACACTCCAGGGATATTGTGTTGTTCTATAAAAAGGTAAGCATGAATTCAGGCAATTGCCTTTAGCCTACATAAATTCTCTCCTCTCATTCATTGTGATTTGCTCTTCCTACCTCTTCATTCCTGGCCAAAATTAAATTTATTGGTCTTAAGCGGCAAAGTATTACACATCTCAATTTCTGATAAATTCATATGTTGACTTTGAATGATCTAAAAGAAATAATAACATTACTATTTATTAATCATGCACTGTTTCATATTTTAATATGAAAATCTCCATTGTATGTTTGCTTTTGTATTATATTTTCTTAATGTTTTCACTACAAATGCAAAAGAGAACTGAAATATAACCACAGAAAAGCTATCCAGCTGCATAATGAAATAGTAGCTCAAAGCCATAAGCAACAAATATGATTCTAAAAAGCTATTTTGCCTGCACAATATAAACCAATAACAATGCTACATGCTTTTAGTTTGGGGAATACTTATGAATGCTTTCTATGATGATTGCTCAATTCTATAAGCAGTATTCTGGCAGTTAAAATCAAACCCACTATTCTAGCTAACAAGGGAATAGAGATAACTGTGTTTCATGAAAATCTTTGAAATGCAGCAATATTATCCATTTTGGGGACAATAGGTTTAATTATAAGGTCATCATAGAGTATTTTAGATACTCAATAAATTAAGCTGCTCTGAAAAGAGGGGGTAAATTTGATGTCAACTTAAATGAGCCTTTTTATTTCTCCTCATAGTTTGTAATGTATTTATTACTAAATCTGTCTAGTTAGGGGAAGAACTGGATGGTTGAAAATATGCTTACTTTTCTTATTACTACATACTGGTTAACTATCTGCATACTGGCATTCAAAACATTAGGACTTTTTGCCAGTTATTGAAAAAGTGGAGGTTTACTTCTTATAATCAAAGGCAATGACAGACGTTGTCTCTAAGCTAATATAACATTTTAGCAGGACGTGTGGTATAATATATACCATGAATCGTTATGGTACATTTTATAATTATGTGATTTAATGAATTCAAGTACATCTTCTTTCTACTATGTTTGGCTCTATTAGGAGCAGTATTTCAATCAATGTTCAACATTGCTCTTATGTGCTTACTTTTTATATCATGATAAACTGAAACAGTCATGAAGTATTCACCCCTGTTCACTTACAACTACTTATAAACTATTGTGTGCTGGTAGTATTTTAATTTGTGGAAGAGAAAATTGAGTCTTACAACATTTATTTTTCATCAGCTACATAGTAAATGGTAGTTCTAGTATCTCAGCCTGGGGAGTTTCACCAAGAATCCTATAACTTTATCACTCGGATTTCATTATAAATATTTCCAACTTATCGCAGGGACACAAATATTGTCATTTGGTCCCATTCTCTCCTTTCTTAAACCAATGTACAGAAGGGAGAAGAAGATGTAAGATGTATGTAAGACAGAAAGGAAATATTATCATAATCTGAGTATCCAGCAGGGTCAAATGATAAAGAGAAAAACAATGTTTGAGGTTATAAAGAAAGAAACACATAAAAACAAGACACATGATAGCTACTGAGAAATCTCCAAAGATAAGCTGAATCTGAGTAGGTGAAATAGTTAATGAAGGCATTTCTGATAAGAGAAAAACATTGAGTAAGTAAATAGAGAAGTGTTTTGGTGAGACTTGGGCTGTCAATATGGTCATCATTAGCCATATGTGGCTACTTAAATTTAAGTTAATTGCAATTAATAATGATTAACAATTCAACATCTGAGTTACACTTGCCACATTTCAAGTGCACATTGGACAATACTTGTCTCAGAAAAATAACTCAGAGTAGAGTAGAATGATGATGCGTCTACAAGCAGTTAACTTCTAGATAAACGGTACAATGCAAAAGACAAAGAAAGGTGTGAATTAGGCAAATGTTCAAAAAAATGACTTTAATGTGGTGAATTGAATTAAAATTATATCTAAGGTTTAGAAACACACCTCATTTTTTCAAGTATCAAGCAATCATTTATAAACTATGCAAGAATATTAGTTTAGGACTATGACTATATGCCAAATATGCTTTATCAAAATAGAAAAAAATTTCACTTAGTTTGGAATGACTGTTCCTAGTTGATGTTTTTCTTCTCTAATTATTTTAAAGGAATCCAAATTGTGTTGACATAGGGCCAACTGAAAACTTTTGTAGTTTTCCCCCCTTTGGAGCCTGCAATCTCTGAAGTTGAAAGCCACAGCCAATTCCTTTTCTCATTCCTGAGTTTTGTGAGTTAACGTGCTTTTCAGATTAAAACAAATAACAAAAATAAATCAAATATATTTCTCAAATTATACCAAAACCAATACTATTAAATTGAAAAAAGTTCAATTTTATCTAATAAAATTTTATTCTCATGATATCCATGCATATTTAAAATATCATTGGGAATAAACATCAAGTAAAAATAAAATAGGCAAATTTTGATGGTTTACACTAAAAAATGAAATTAAAGCAAATATATCATTTTCTTCTCATTTTCTCTGCTGTGATTATCTTAACTGTAATCTAATTTTTAAAATACACCTTCAAAATCATTGTTTCTTTAAGAAATTTCCTTATAGATGAAAGAATTCAAGGACATGAGTTGATTTTGTCTAATAAAGTAATTTACAGTAATGCTAATTAGAGACTATTTAAATATTTGCAAATAAGGGTATTGAAATTATGGCTTATCATTTCCTTCTGTGAAACTTCCTGGAAGTAAGTGCTATATGACAATATATTGTATATTATATATATGAAACATGCCATGTTATACATGAAACATTACTGTGAATTATGCAAGATACTTAATGGAATTTTTTGCTTTTCTACACTGTGGAGACCACACACACTTTTCTGTGAGAAAATCCACAGGAATAATTGATTGAATAGGATGACTTTGCTTGACAGGAATTTAACATATTCCTCAGAGAAAATGAAATTTCTAATCAGTTTCAAGAGAAACATTCTTTTATTTTTCCTGCACCAGCTGGTGCAAATGGAATCTAAATAAATCCTTTAAAGGACTGAGTTTGAAAATCTGAATTTCGAAGTCTATAGTAAACCAACTATGTATATTTTTTTGTTGGAAACAATTCCCCAATAGACGATGCTTCAACCTGGGCCATTAAACACAAGAACAACCACTGCTTTGACATTTAGCACCTGAATCCATCACATTTTGTAATGGAACAAATCTCAGTGGGAAAGCAATTGTACTGTTAAAAGTGTAGATCTGATGGATTTTTCTCTACTTTTCAGCTCTATAACACCCTAAACAAATGTAGGGAATATTTGGGGTTTTTTTTCTTCATGCTTTTCAAAACTTTCTAATATAAACCGAAGAGCTGTTCTGTTAACATCCTTGGAGGTGGGAGAAGTAACTAGCTTCTGAGGTTTATTAAATACCCTTGAAATCACTAGAATTTGATTAATGACAGTAATTAAATGTTGCATGCATTGCTTCAAGAGAGCTTTCACTCATTTAATTAGTTAATAACATGGATAAGAAAACAAAAAGTCACTATGTCCTTCAGGTACTGTCCAATTGAGGATAAAAATGTATCATGTCCCTCAGAGTAGGACAATGACTAAAGTTATAGTTTCAATATCTGAAAACATCCAACTTTCAACAAATAAATATTGGCTACTAAATATCAACCATGATTCTTACCACGGAAGATACAAACATAAACAAGATAAAGGCTCTTCTTTAGCAGAACTTTAAATAAAAGTGCCCATACATTAATTAAATGTGTAAAGTACATGTGATTTATGTCTTCCTTCCACTGAAAGTCTTCAAGCAGTTAAACAAGTTATTCTTAGAACTTGACCAATAAACCCAGATTAATATTTCAGATTAATTCTTTTAGCTCAGTACTTTAATCTTAATTCTAGCTAATTGTTTTGAAATTTCCTGCTTGAAGGCACCAGACAAATGGAATTGATCATGTCTAGATGTATTACAGCAAATATGAGTCAATAAATAAACTATATGCATATATAAAGAAATGACGCCTTTGTAATCTAATACTCTTCTGATGTCAGTGTCATTTTTGCAAACAATAATGTTAATGGTCATTTATAAGAAGAATCTTAGATTGTAATTTTAGATTTTTCACATTTCATATATGTCTACATCTATGTGTAATGGTCATTTGAAAACAAATACGGACTTGGTGAGCTGGAAGCGAGGGACTGGAAATGATCTACTTTTTGACAATTTGTTGCTAAGGTGAGCATTCAACAAGAAACAGTTATACTCTTTAGCTTAGACATAAACTATCCAATATTAAATTCTCAATATTTGCTTTGCTCTGAAATGGAGACCATTATAATCTATAAATGTATCCACATAGACAACTTGAAGAACTGTACAAATATCTAAAGAAACTGAAATTCATTTTAGTGATTGGAATATTTCATGTTGCTGTGCTTTTATCTGATTGTTAAATATATATTTGAAAAAGGTTAAAAATAATTGACAAAAAATTAGCGTGAATTGTAATCACATCATTCAAAATATTTACTGGGCTGAAAATATCAAAAGTGATTATGGGAATTACATACCTAACTTTTTTTTTAGTTCACTCAAAGAGGAGTTGAACAAAAATCTTAAAGAACTTCTCTGAAGGTCATATAGACTTTCACTGTAACCCAGATCTTCTTATAATTCTGACATGTTTTTAACACGTTTGTTAACTATTCCAAGTTTCTTATACTTTTTCATTACAAATCATTAAAATATTTCAAAATAGGCAAATTTAAGGGCAATTACCACTAATGCTGAATCATCACATCACATAAAATTTGTAATATGAATCAATAAGCTTAGAAAATGTGTACATTTAGGTTCCAACCCATAAATCCAGGAATGTTATTCAGCTACCATTAGAAAGAATCCTACTAATACTCTTTATATAAATTCAGTTTGTGGCAATCCCGCATATATTTGACTAACATTATAATAGTCGTAATTTTTATCTAATGAATAACATTGTTACATAAAAGAGAAAAAAGCTGGGATTTTTCTAATCAGCAAAAGAGTAATCTCCTTTATTAAACAAAATATTGTTGCTTTAAAGAAAGATATTAGTAGTTGGAAATCAGACATTTTAAAAATAGTTTAGTGGCTGTAATTTATATAACACATTTATTTTTTCTGTTACTTATCAAAGCAAGCATAATATTTTAAGCAGTTAACTAGCATTCTAAATATCAATTTAGAAAAATATTTATTTTATGCCTTGTATGTGCCAAGCATTGGGTTAGATCGTGAAAAACAGCAATATTCTGTTATATTTTTAAATTGCCTCAAATTTCATCTGAACTTTTTGTTATCTATGAGGACTAATGAAGAAATTTTGCATGAAAATCATTTTTAAAACCAATCCTTAACATCCAGTTTAAAACTCCATTTTGAAGACGCTAAGACTCAGAAAGTTTAATGGCTTGTTTCTCAAGAATAAATTGCTCTTGGGAGAGTATCACTTTCACTTAGGTAGGATGGAAAGTAGAGCAGATTGTAATAACTCACAAAGCATTCCTGCACAGACCGCATGCCAAGCCAGGAAACCTAAACACAAACACTTCCCAGGGCCACAAAATCTAGAAGATTGGCAGGTTATTTTGCTACAGCTCTACCACCTGGAACTTCACAGTTAACGAAAATAATGTCAAGGACACATAGTATTCCCTATTCCCTTCACCTTTATGCATGTGTTGCAATTTATGTGAGTATGTTGGAGATGGGAGAGAGAGAGAGAGAGAGAGAGAGAGAGAAGGTAAAATTCAATAAACTCAAACATACACAGGCACCTTTATTCACTTGGTAAACAATTTGAGGCATCCAGAGATGTCCAAATTAAAGCTTTAACCTGGTAAACTGTGGAGTATTTAAGTTCTTGTCACTTCAAACCAGCCAAAAATAAAAAAAGGAAACAATACTTTTTATTTAACATTAATTAATAATTTAATGAGGTCATTTAAGAAAATATAAGATATATAAAATACAGTACACTGATTGTTATTCAAAGGAAGCTAAAAATAAGATGCTGAGATGAGTTAAAAAAAAGTCTTCAAAACAATAAGATATTCTAAATAATTTATATTATATTTAAAGGACAATAAAAATGGTAGAAGAGACAATTTTAAAATTTCACACAAACATACACACAAAATATGCCAAGAAACAAGTAAATAATAGTATTTGGTTAAAAAAAATGGAACGACAAATTAACCAAATAAAAATAAGATATTTGAAATTAGTCAACAAAAATTAAAATAAACAAATAACTTAAAAATGTATCCACAGGCCAGGCTCGGTGGCTCAGCCTGTAATCCCAGTACTTTGGGAGGCCTAGGAAAGTGGATTGCCTGAGCCTGCCGGTTCGAGACCAACCCGGGCAACTTGGGGAGACCTCATCTCTACAATAAATCAAAAAAAAAAAAATAGCTGGGCGTGGAATCGCTCCTGTAGTTCCAGGTACTTGAAAGGCTGAAGTGGGAGGATCGCCTAAACCCAGCAGGTCAACACTGGGGTGGCCTTGAGCACACCACTGCACTCCAGCCTGGGCCACGGAGTGAGATTCTACCTCAAAAAAAAAAAGAAAAAAAGAAAAAAAATTGAGACTCCACCTCAAAAAAAACAAAAAAAGTATGCACAAAAATAACAGCAGGATCTGTCCTTATTATTAGCATACACTAGTGAAGGCAACTAGGATCTTTGACTAACTTATGCTCAAGGTTGGAATTCCAAGAATACATCATGACTGAAATATATTACAAAGAAAATGAAACATCTGCACATTGCCCACTGCTGGAATTCAAAGTGATGTGTCTTTAATACCCTGGAACAAAGTACAATAATAGTTAGCATGTGTGTGAGCATGTGCCTGCGTGTACTGTTGCTCCACCTAATAGATAAAATTGATTTTTTTTTTTTGAGTTGGAGTCTCACTCTGTCGCCCAGACTGGAGTGCAGTGGCCGCTCCTGGCCACCGCAGCCTCCACCTGCTGGGCTCCGGCGATCTTTCCACCTCAGCCTTCCAAGTAGCTGGAACTACAGGCGCGCGCTACCACGCCCGGCTAGTTTTTGATTTATTGTAGAGATGAGGGCTTACCAAGTTGCACAGGCGGGTCTCGAACCCGCGGGCTCAGGCAATCCACTCACCTCAGCCTCCCAAAGTGCGGGATTACAGGCTGAGCCACCGAACCCGGCTGACGAAATTGATTTTGTTTATTTTATTTTATCTCCCTTTCACATTTTTCTACATTGAAATATTGTCACTTTTTAATAAAATTTCAAAGAATGAATATCACTGATATATTTTAATTAGTTATATCAGTTTGGGAATAAAAATGACATCAGGATTTCAAAACAAAATAGCCCATCAAGGTCCCTTTGCTGAATAGAAATTTTGTGTAAAGAAATCATATTAACAAAAACCAGTCAAATTTTTACTGAAATGATGTGGATCTAAGTGTAATCTGTAAGTGAGAGAAATAAAATATGCTTATTATTTGAGCATCTCCCAAGTGATACATTATCTATAGATGTGTCAAGAAAATAAAGAAACTTTATTTTTAGTATCTCTTTACAGAAATCTTGTTTTTTACCCCTATTACTTTTTAAAATCACAAGTAGTTTGTAGTATTGACAGTAGCAATAAAAAAATACTCATAAGAACCTTTGACTGCATGCCCATATATATCAAACATTCTTTCCTTAAGAACTCTATGAACAGAATTAATAAATACTTATTAGATAATTGGACATATTTTTGTATTAAACTCCTGTATTTAAGGTACTTTATAATTTAAAAATTTTTTTCAACACTTTGACATTGTTATATCCATGTCAGTTTTGTAGCATTTAAAAAAATAGCTATTGCCGGGCTCGGTGGCTCAGCCTGTAATCCCACGCTTTGGGAGGCCGAGGTGAGTGAATTACCTGAGCCTGCCGGGTTCGAGACCCGCCCGGGCAACTTGGTGAGCCTCATCTCTACAATAAAATAAAAGCAAATTAGCCGGGTGTGGTAGTGCATGCCTGTAGTTTCGGCTACTTGGAAGGCTGAGGCAGAAGGATCGCCGGAGCCCAGCAGGTCGAGGCTGTGGTGGCTGGGAGCGGTCGCTGTACTACAGTCTTGGCGACAGAGTGAGACTCCAACTCAAAAAAAAAAAATCGCTATTTTCAGTGTCATCTTTTTTTTTTTCATATTTTGTCTGCTATTTTCTTGATTCCAATGATTTCTGTTTGATTGTTAACATCAGCATTGAGGTCATTTTGGTAACACTGTGTCTTTGCTCCAGCCACATATTTTCCTTGTTTCAGGCATATATTTAAGCTTCAGTTCAGTTAGACATCAGGCTCCCGGAAGAGAATTGTGCATTTTAATTGCAACGTGATTCTATGCTAATATCTAATTTTTGTCTATCTGTGCCTGGATAAAACAAAAATGTTCCTTCATTTTGGTTAAATTGCAAAATAGGAAGACATCTGTAACCCTCAAAATATTTGACTGCAGTGTCACATCTTTAAGTCAAAATAATCTTTATTTACCTTTAAGACAATCTTTAAGACAAGCAAGGAAAGATGTCAGTCAATTCCTGTTGAAAAGTTAAGGAAATAGGCACCTTTAGGTTAAGTCTCAAGTCAACATTGACATTAGTTGGATATGGTATTATGTTGTAGGATAAGCTTGTTTAAGATATATCAGCATTTCAAACTGATTTTGGGTTCTTATGCACTCTGTCAAGCCATTGTTCAAGAGTTTCTGATCATTTGTTTGAAGAGTATCCTTGACATGGGGAAATGCACACTCTCTGACACTCAAAGGTAGTAATTTAATTTTATTTCCATTCACATCATTCTCACTTAATTATCTACTTTAAGCTTTCATGACAACTCAATCTTCATGCAAATTAAAAATTGATTTTCATCTCAATTTCTCCCTAGGAACTCAATTTTCTCTCTCTGGGACTTTATTTCATGCCTCTGAAGTCTACTGGAATATAGTTGCTGTCGTCTGACATAGTCTAATTTTCTTCTTTTTTGCTTAGTTACTAATACCTACTCCAGAAAGAGGTCTACACCATAGCCTATCTATGTCTAGCCTGTCCATAGTGATATTTAACAAGGATTTCCTTCTCACTATGGTTCTCTGACATTGCATATATGGCAGGTCAACATTACTGTAGTAAGCCATTTAGACCTCATGAATTTTCTATCAGAAATTAGTCATTGATATTAGTATGCTTTCTCTAATCTATATTTCCCATCAGACAACAGGTACCAACTAGAAACAAAATATATTTCACTGGCAACTAATGAGTTAAACTTCTATCAAAACTTCATACAGATAATTCTGGAAGTCTGCAAAGTTTCTCAAGAGAACTATTGAAAAGTTTTCATGTGCCAGCCCTTAGGGACCTCCTCATTACTTCTTTTGTTCCTGCTCGGAGATTGGTGGGGTGTCTTGCCATTGATGTCTGCATTGATTTGGTAGGCTGCCATTGAGCTTGTTGCTACCCACCATGAGACTGAGGAGGTTATGTCTTTCTCTAACTCCGTGTCTGACCGTGAGGCTGATATGCGCTCAGACGCTGTGTCTCATTGCATTGATGGTGAAAATTCCCCTGTATGTTGCTTCATTTTTTTTACTATGAGGGTTGAAACATCTTTGGGGTTCCCTTGGTGCCTTTTTTTCGTGAAATATTTTCGTGTAGAATCCTCTGCTGCCAAATAAATATCCAGCTCTGTGCTGCCACGTGGCAAGCAGAAACACCATTGAATTTATGTTGATATCTTCCTTGAAATACATAACTTATTTCATGGCATTATGAATTGTATCTTCATCTTGTTACTGAAGAGAACTGTATTTAGAAAGGAAAGGTCCTTACCTCAAGTTGTGTCTTGAGAAAAAAAGATGAAATATATGTTAGTTTGTTTTCTTTATAAAAGTTTTGAGAATTCACTCCTTGTTCTTGATATTCTAAAAGTGTACATATTATGTCTAGTTTCAAATCTTTTATCACAAGTCTTGTTTAGTCCACTTTGTGTTGTTAATGTGGGAGCTATTTATTTCTTCAGTTTTGGAAAGTTTTTCTTCTACTGCTAAGAATTTTTCATAAAACCTGCTCTATGCTCTTGTCATTAAAGTCATTTTAACTTAATTTCATAATAAATGAATTCAGCCTTCACATTTCTTGGCTTATTTTTTTTAAATCTATTTCCTTTTCATGATTACTTTTGGTTTAAATTCTTGTTTTCATATTTATTATTTAGGCATATCTAAGTTGCTATTGATGGCACTCATTTATTTTTATGTCAATGGTGAAAAAATACTTTCCTTGCTTTTTTGATGTGATATTCTTCAGCATATCTTAGAAAATGTCTTCAGAGATATTCAATATATGTATTTTAAAGAGTCATTCAAGGGCCACATACAGTGGCTCATACCATTTATTTATTTATTAATTTTTAAAGTATGGGATACAATTCAGAGTTAGGTATGCAAATTGTCATTATGCAAGTATCCTTGTTGATGAGGTGTGTCCCCCCAGCGGTTTCCCACTATTGCCAATTCCTTTCTTATAGTATTATGATAATTGTTCAAGGTCCACTTATGAGTGAGAATATGTGGTACTCAATTCTTTGTTTCTGTGATAGACCACTCAGTATTTATAGACTAAATTCATCCAAGTTGCTGTGAAGTTCATAATTTTGTCCTTCTTTATGGCTGCTTAATATTCCATTGTGTCTATGCACCACATTTTAAAAAATTCAGTCCTCTTTCGATGGGCAGCACCGTTGGTTCCATGTTTTTGCTATTGTGAATAATGCTGCAATAAACATGCATGTGCTGATATCTTTTTCATAGAATGATCTGAGTTCCTCTGAGTATACTCTCAGAAGAGGGTTTGCAGGGTTGTATGGAAGGTCGATTTTTAGATCTTTTAGGAATTGCAGTGACTCACACTTTTAATCCCAGTGCATTGGCAGAGGAGGAAGGATCCCTTGAGGACAGGAGTTCAAAGCTTCTGTGAACTATGATAGTGACACTGCACTCCAGCCTGGGTAGCAGAGTCAGATCCTGTCAATCAATCAATAAAAAAAAATTGTTCTCTTTACTTTGAGTTTTCTTGATTGTCATTTTTTGAACATAATTTCAGTGAATATTTTGGATAGTACTATAATTTTTCAGTATTGACAAATTATTGAAGGTCTGTTCTGTCTTATATTTAAGATTCCTTGAATTCTGTCTGCCAGTGGCATGAATGCCTGCATATGGCAAAATGTTTTCTGTGACTTTGATAAATTGTAGAACATGCCTCCTGGAAAATGTGTAGTATGTGAGCAAGAAAAAGCAAAATGTTTGCTTGTGGCCTTTGCAGCATATTTCCTGCATTTGGAGTTTTTCAGTATTCTATATTGACGAATGATGTGTTAAGACATTAAAAAAACACAGTTATCACTGGTATCTTTTAAGTAAGAAATGAGTGATTAGGACAATAGTTTCATAATTATTCACAAGAATTCAAGGAAAAATATAAAGAAAAAGAATAATAACATCAATCAATTGATTACAATTTCTGAAACTAGACACACAGAAAGAAACAATGTCTACCAACTCAGATACCTAAAAAGGTCTAGAAAATATATGTTAGGTATATGATAAAAAATTTTTTTTTTTTTTTTATTGTGATATTAAGGGGTACATTTAAGGGTTAGGTACACAAATATGTCTCATTCAGGCACCCTTGTTTGTAAGAAATGTCCCCCCATCCCCAGACAGGTATTTACTGCCATTAATTGCTTCCCCTA
>CAUYQG010207118.1:0-23781 GCA_963574415.1 Tarsius wallacei | reverse complement strand
GTATCCCAGAAGAAGAAAAGGAAATGGAGAACAACTTGAAGCAAGTATTCTGGGAGGTAATCCAAGAGTCCCAGTATACATTTGATTTTGAAATAATTCATTTAAAGAAATCATAATATATGTGAATCCAAAATTTATTTTTTCCAAAGTTATTTTATCTTTTATTTTATTGTAAAGATGTGGGGTAAATTCAGGGTTAGGTATACAAATGGTCATTGTACAGGTAAAGTTTGGGCCTCATTTGGTCCCCACTTCATTTGATTTGAGATCAGATACCCTTATTAATGAAGTGTGCCCCTTCCCTCCCCTGGCAGTTTCCCACTACTGCCAATCCCTTTTAATAGCATGATAACTGTTCAGGATCTGCTTATGAGTGATAACACGTGGTACTCAATTCTTTGTTTTTGTGATAGATCACTGGGTATTACAGACTCTAAGTTCATCCATCCCAATTGTTGTGAAGTTCATAATTTTGTCCTTCTTTATGGCTGCATAATAGTCCATCATGTATATGTACCACATTTTAAAAAATCCAGTTCCCTTTCAATGGACAGCATGGTTGGGTCTATGTTCTGCTATTGTGAATAATGCTGCTGCAATAAACATGTATGTGCAGGTATCTTTTTCATAGAGTGATTTGAGTTACTCTGGGTATAGTCCCAGAATTAGAATTGCTGGATCATATGGAAGATCAATTTTTAGATCTTTTAGGAATCGCCACGTTGTCTTCCACAGAGTTTGTACTAGTTTACAATCCCACAGAAGTGTTCCCTTTTCGTTGTATCCTCTCAAGTATCTGTTGTTTTTTAAGTTTTTGTTGATGGGCCATCTTGATTGAAGTTAGATGGTATCTCAGAGTGGTCTTGATTTGCATTTCTTTGATGGTTAGTGAGGCTGAGCATTTTTTCATGTGTCTGTTGGCTGTTCATATGTCTTCTTTTTTGTTGTTGTTGTTGAGTTGGAGTCTCACTTTCACCCAGACTGGAGTGCAGTGGCCACTCGCGGCCACCGCAGCCTCGACCTGCTGGGCTCAGGCAATCCTTCCGCCTCAGCCTCCCAAGTAGTTGGAATTATAGGTGCGCGCTACCACGCCCAGCTAATTTTTTATTTATTGTAGAAATGAGGTCTCACCAAGTTGCCCAGGCGGGTCTGGAACCCACAGGCTCAGGCAATCCACTCACCTCAGCCTCCACAAGCGAGGGACTTCAGGCTGAGCCACCGAGCCCGGCTTCATATGTTTTCTTTTGAGAAGTGTCTATTCAGATCTTTTGCCCACTTTTTAATAGGGCTATTTGTTTTTTTTTTATTTTCAGCAAGTTTGAGTTCCTTATAGATGCTAGATGTTAGCCTTTGTCAGACATACAGGTGGCAAATTTTTTTTCCCATTCTGTAGGTTGTCTCCCAGCTCTCTTGATGATTTATTTTGCTTTGCAGAAGCTTTTCAGTTTAATGAGATCCCATTTGTCTATCTTATCTCTTATGGTATGGGCATTTGGAGTTTTGATCAGGAACTGGTTGACAGTTCCAATTTTTGTGAGGGTGTCTCCTTCATCTCCTTCTTATAGTTTGAGGTTTTATGTTTAGGTCTTTGATCCATTTAGAGTTGATTTTTGTGTATGGTGATAGGTAGGGGTCTTGTTTTAAACCTCCGCATGTGGTCAGCCAGTATTTCCACACCATTTACTGAGGGAGTTCTCCTCTCCCTAATGGTTGTTAATGGAGGCTTTGTCAATGATAAGTTGGCTGAGAAATTGAGGTTTTCTTCCGGAATCTCATACTGTTTCATTGGTCTATATGCCTGTTCTTGTACTGATACCAGACTGTTTTGATTGTTGTAGCCTTATAACAAAGTTTAAAGTCCAGAAGTGTGATACCTCTTGCTTTGTTTCTTTTGCCAAGGATTGTTTTAGCTATTCATGGTCGTTTATCTTTTTATATGAATTACTGTATTGTCATTTCCAGGTGTGAGAAGAATGATGCTGGTGATTTAATGGGCATTGCATTAAATCTGTAGATTGTCTTGGGTAGGATGGACATCTTAACAATGTTGATACTTCCAATCCATGAACATGGAATATTTTTCCATTTGCTTGTATCTTCTTTGATTTCTTTGAGCAGTGTTTTGTAGTTTTTGTTGTGTCTTTCACTTCTCTGGTTAGGAAGATGCCGAGGTATTTTATTTTATTTTATTGTGACTATTGTGAATGGGATTGTGGTTTTTATATGGTTCTCTGCCTGTTTGTTGTTGGTGTATAAAAATGAAATCGTCTTTTGCATTTGATTTTGTACCCTGAGGCTTTGCCAAAGTCCTTCATCAGTGCAAGAAGATTTTGACAGACTCTCTTGGATGTTGAGGTACGGAATCATATCATCAGCAAAGAGGGATAACTTAACTTTATATTTTCCTATTTGGCTGCCCCTGATTTCCTTCTTTTGTTTGACTGATCTAGCTAGTACTTCCAACACTATGTTAGAGGAAAGATGAAACTGGGCAGCCTTGTCTTGTTCCGGTTTTCAGTGAAAATGCTTCCAGTTTTTGTCCATTTAACAATATGTTGGCTGTGGGTTTAATGTAGATAGCTCTTACTATTTTGAGGTATGTTCCCTTTATGCCTAAGTGTTCAAGAGTTTTATCAAGAAGGGATGCTGGATTTTATCAAAAGCTTTTTGAGCGTCTAGCAATATAATCATGTGATTCCTATTTTTACATCTGTTGTTGTATTTCATTACATTTATGATCTTGTGGATGTTGAACCAGCACTGCATTCTGGAGATGAAGCCTACTTGTTCATGGTGAATGATTTTTCAGATGTGTTGTTGGATCCAATAAGCTGGAATCTTGTTGAGTATTTTTGCATCTATATCCATCAAGGATATTGACCTGTAGCACTCTTTCTTTGTAGATCTTTATCTGGTTTGGGTATCATTGTGATGTTAGCTTCATAAAATTATTCGGAGAGAATTCCATGTTTCTCAATTGCTTGGAATACTCTCGATAGGATTGTTATCAACTCCTCCTTGAAGATTTTGTAGAACTCCACTGGAAAACCATCTGGTCCAGGACTTTTTTTAATGGATAGTTTTCTTATGATGGAGTAATTTTCCTGGGTTGTTATTGGTCTATGTAGGGTCTTAATTGCTTCTTGTTTCGACCTTGGGAGGTTGTGTGATGTCAGAAAGTCCTCTATTTCATGTAGGTTTTTGAGTTTGTGTCCATACAGGTGTGTATAGTAATCTCTGATAAGTTTTTGCATTTCTTCAGGGTTTGTTGTGATTTGATCTTGTGCATTTCTGATTGTGTTTACTTGGTATTTTTCTTGGTGCCTCTGGCTAGGGTTATATAAATCTTGTTTATCCTTTTAAAGAACTAGCTTTTTGTTCTGCTGATTTTTTTCTATGATATTGTTCTCTCCTATGTCCTGTATTTGGGCTTTTACTTTGGTGATCTGGATTCTTCTCCTGAAGTTAGAATTTTGGTGATCTTGTCTTTCCAGCTCCCTTAGGTGATTTGTTAGGCTGTTAACTTGTGATCTTTCTGCTTTCTTAATGTGTGTTCATGAAGAGATAAATTCCCCTCCCAATAGTGATTTCATAACATCCCAGAGGTTTCGGTAAGATGTGTCTTTATTTTCACTTGTTTCCAGAAATATTTTAATTTCTGCTTTGATTTCCATGTTTACCCTGGAGTTGTTCAGTATCATGCTGTTTAGTGTCCATGTCTTTGTGGGTTTTGAGGTGGCTTTGCTGGTGTTAATATTTATTTTTATTCCACTGTGGTCTGAGAAGGTGCATGACAGTATTTCAAATTTATGAAATTTGTTTATGCTTGATTTATGACTGAGAATGAGGTTGATCATGGAGTATGCTCCATGTAGTTATGGGTATGTAAGAAAAAAATGGTGATTCATTTTCAAAATGGCAATTTGTTACTGCACTTCCTGGTTCTTCCTCCTTTCTTAGTGGGCTTTCTCTTTTGGCAGGTTTCCTTTGGTGGGCATTGAGACCCAATAAGAATTCATAAATGTGTATTTTACCTTATTTGTGTAGTATCTGCTTGTGTTTTACGTTATTTGTACAAAATTATTGCTTAGGCAGTGTCTGGGAAAGTGATGTAACCTCTGAAGAAGTCAGTCAACGGGGAGCCAGGGGAGGGACTTGCACTTTAGAGGCATAAATCCATTGGCTGTGACTGCCTCCGTGTGCTTGCTCACACAAGAGGCTCCCATTCTTGCAAGAACGAGATTAAAAGAACTGCTTCACTTCTGATCTCTGAGCGTCCGTGTCATGCTTTGGGATGAAACTGAGGAGTGATGATTTCATCTCCCACTGGTAGAAAGTATATTCAGTGGTTGTTGAGTAGAGTGTTCTGTAGGTATCTATTGAGTCTATTTGGTCAAGCGTCAATTGAGGTTTTGAATCTCCTTGCTGGTTTTTTGCCTTGATGATTTATCCAGGGTTATTAGTGTGTTGTTTAAGTCCCCAGCTATGATAGTGTTAGAGTTAATATCTTTTTTCAGTTTACTTAGAAGCTGCTTTATAAAGTTGCTGCTCCTATGTTGGATGCATAGGTGTTTAGGATATTTCCTGTTGATGGACTGAACCTTTTATCTTTATGTAGTGACGTTCCATATCTTTTAAAATATTTGATAGATTAAAGAATATTTTGTCTGATATTAACATTTCAACTACTGCTTTCTTTTGTGTTCTGTTAGACTGAAAATGTGTTTTCCATCCTCTTACTTTGAGTCAGTGAGTGTCCATTTTGGTGATATGAGTCTCCTGGAGACAGCATATTGTTGCATCATGTTTTTTAATCCAGTTTGCCATTCTTTGTCTTTTCATTGGTGTGTTTAATCCATTCATGTTCAGGCTAATTATTGAGATGTGAGTGTTTATCCTTGTCTTGAGGTTCTTATACGGTTTGCTGTTTTTGTTTGTTTGTTTATTTGTTAGTTGGCTTTCTTTTGATTTGGGGGTTGATATATGTGTGTGTTTTCAATCTTTTTCCTGCATTTTTGGGAAGAGCATGGTCATTCTTTTTTTCTTTCTTCTGTGTTTAATACTTTCTTAAGCATTGTAGAGCTGATCTGGAGGTAACGTAAACTCTTAGGGACTGAATATCTAGGAAGGACTTGAATTTTCATCGCTGATGAAGCTTAATTTAGCTGGGTAGGGAATTCTTAGTTGGAACTGTTTATCTTTGAGAACTTTGAAGATTGAACTTCAGTCTCTTCTAACCTGTAGTATTTCTATAGGTAAGTCTGCTGCTATTCTAATTGGTCTTCCCCAGTAAGTAATCTGACCTCTCTCTCTTGCTGCCTTTTTTTTCTTTTATACCTATTTTCTTTAAGCAGATTACTATGTGTCTAATAGTTGGTCTTCTCATTTGAGGTCTTGCAGGGGTTCTTTGAATTTCTTGTGTTTGAATGATCATGTCCCTGATGAGATGAGGGAAGTTTTCTTGGATAATTTCATGGAATGTTCATTCTAGGGTGGTCTCTGATTCTCTGCCTTCCTCAGGAATGCCAATTAATTGTAGGTTTGGCCTCTTGATATATTTTCACATATCTTGGAGTCTTTGGCCTGTTTTTTTAAGCTTATTTTCTATGTTTTAATAGTTTGCTTTAGTTCCACATTTTGTCCTCAACCTCTGAGATTTTTTCTTCTGCTTGGTTAATTCTGCTTTCCATGCCTGTCAGTTTGTTATTTATTTTGTTTACTGTATTCTTTATTGCAGTCATCTCAGTTATCACCTCCTTCATTCTTTTCTCTTGTCTATTCATTTCTATTCATTCTCTCTATTAATATCTTGATCTCTGGGTTTGTGGTATGAATCAAGTTGTTCTTGGGTCTCTTCATTGTTGAGTTCTGAAGTCATGTTCTCGGGTACTGTCTTCCCAAGGGTCTGTATGGGACCTACGTTCTTCGTTTGATTCCCAGGACAGAGAAAAATGGTGGTGGTCAGTGTCTCCTCACAGCTGGAGGGGCTCAGCTCCAGGTTTCCTTGCTGCACTCTCTCCATGGTTCCCTCTGCTAGTGCCGGATGTCACTACTGTGGGTGGTGGCATTGGCCAGATGCTAGGTGCTTAGGAGCAGCTGACCTCTGCTACCTCCTCACTAGAGACCCCCAAGAATAACTGAGAATCCTGCATGCCAGGGCCTCCAATATTGTGGCAATGGTGGATTGCATCCACCTTTGGAAGGGAGCTCTGGTGCTTGATCCTGAGTCTCCCCTGAAACAGACTTTCATTCACCCATCTGCACTCACCCACTCATGCAGACTGTTTTTTGGACCCTCGCCCTTGCAGAGTCTTTCACACTCTCAGTAGTTCCGTCACCATCTTGCTTCTCTCCTGAATCTAAATTTTAAATTGTGTTCCCTTTTCTTCATACCTGTGTTTACAACACTTTATTGTTTTAAATATACATTCATTGTGTTAACATGTAGGGAAATCTTGCGATTGCTATAGCTCACATCCATGTGATTAGCTTATTATCCACAAAGGAAAGAGCATCCTGTACCTGGTACGTGAAACCAGGACTTGGTTCAGGGTAGAAGTGAGGAGGAGGAGGACACAGAGGCCTTGGGTAAGGGGTAGAGACCTGTCACAGTCCACATGAGCAGCTATGAGTGCCATGAAACCCAAGTCATGTTTCTGTGTGCCCTTAACAGAACTGGAAATCATAAACTCATCATTGAAATGGAGTTGCTGTCCACATGTTAGCCAGCTGGGTTGATAATGCCCTTCCTACCTGGCCTGCCTTGCTAGCCTCTGCTCCTTTCATTTGCTGTAGAAATCTCAGTCACTCAGTTGTTTTGCCATGGTTTATTGTGACTTCTTTCTTGGTCATGTAAATGAATTGAAAACAATTTAAAAACCCCTATGTGTTCCATCTGGCAATTTCTCCTGATCCCGTCCTAACATGGCTTTGACTGTCTCTGACTGTCTCTCCCTCTGTCTCTGTTTGTCTCACTGTCATCTCTCTGCTTCTGTCTTTCTCTGTCTCTCCTTCTCTCTGTCTCTCTCTCCTCTTTCTCTCTCTCTCCCCACTGTCTTTGTCTCTCTCCCTCCCCCTCCCTTCTCTCCCCTTTTGTCTCTTTCTATCTCGCCCCCCTTTGTCTCTGTCCCACTCTCTCTCTCTCTGTTGCTCCCTCTCTCCTCTCCCTCCCTTTCCCCCTCTTTGTCTTTCTCGCTGTCTTCTCTGTTTCTCTCCCTCTCTTTGGCTTTCTAATCTCTCTGTCTCTCCATATTTCTCTTTCCCTCTTGTCTCTCTCTGTCTCTCCCTGTCCCTCTCTCTTGCTCTCTCTCTCCCCTTTCCTCTTTCTGTCTCACCCTCTCTCTCTCCTCTCTCTCCTCTGCTTTGTCTTTCTCTGTCTCTCTCCACTCTTTGTCTGTCCCTCTCTGTCTCTCCTCCTTTTGTCTCTCTCTCTCTTTCAACTCTTTGTCTCTCTCTATGTCTCTCTCTCCCTCTTTGTCTCTGTCTTTTTCCCTCTCTGCTTTGTCTCTCCTTCTCTCTTACTCTTCCCCTTCCTCTTTGTCTCTCTCTCCCCCTCTTTCTTTCCCTTCTTCTCTCTCTCTCTCTTTCTCTGTCTCTCTCTGTTCATCTTTCTTTCACTGTCTCCTCTTTGTCCCTCTCTCTGCCCCCCTGTTTGTCTCTCTCTAACTCCATCCATCTCTCTCTCTCTCTCTCACCTCTTTGTATTTCTTCCTCTGTCTCTCTTTCTCTGCACATTCTTTCCTCTTGTCAGTGTTTCTTTCTTTATCTTCCAATTCCTCAGAGACAGAGTTTCACCTTTGGTATAGAGACAAAACTGTGCCTTGATTTGCACTAATGAACCTCCCTTGTCTTTTTCTATAAAAGTAATCTACCACCTTTTTCTTCTTCCAAATAAAGGCACTCCTGAACATTCATAGCACATGATGTTTTCATTAACTTTTTATTTTTTGTAATTTCTGAAGAGGATGACTCACCACCATCCCCATTTTCTTTTCAGAGGCATCAGCAGGGGTTTCTTTGGATAGTCATGGTTCTGAAGGTTGTTTTGATGTAGTTTGGGCCATGATATTTCTTGTAAAGAAGCAGGAAAGACTCATATGAGTCCAGAAAGTAATTTTCAAGATTCAGTAGACCTTTTGAATCAAATTAGACCCACATGCATTTACTAATAGCATCAGATTAAAGGAGGCCAGATGTTAATATAAATTGTATATATCTGTCCAAAATTGTTGACAATTTAGCTTCTCAGCTCACTGAAATATGAACACACCGAACATACTGAAGTATGTTCATGGTTTCATAATTTGAATTTCTTGTGTAAATATAAAATTGTTCAATATATCAATACAAACCTAAGAAGCCCTTGACTATAAACATGCTTATGAAGCACACTTGGACACACACACACACACACACACAGATGAACACACACACGAACACGTATACACACAGCGGTCACTGGGGCTGGTGGGCTGGGTGTGCATGATGAGTCATTCCAGCCAGGTAATGATGCTGCCATTCACTGAGAAACGGGAGCACTGTGGGAGGAGTGCAATAGGGATTGCTGCAGCTTGATGAGTTTGAAATGTCTAAAGGTAGCTAAGAAGACATTTTCAAGTAGTTAGATCCATCAGTATGGAGCTGAGGGAGAAGATCTGGCTAGCAATGTAAACTTTGTAGTAGTAGTTCCTAATGCTGTGAGACTATGTGAGTGTTGGCATTCATCTAGCTGGCTTCTTGATTATAACAAAATTTAAAAGCCACTTAGTTTCCTGGATGTGGGTATTTTCATTTTTTTCCCATGGTAATCAATACCAATAATACACAGGAGTAATGAAAAAGTGAAAGTGTTAGGATTTAGTCATATTCAATGCAAAAGTTAGATTGAATTGACTTGTTTTATTTGTGTATGTCTTAATTTAGTCATATAATTTTTAAATTTCTGGTAACCTAAATTGTCATTACTTAATATCACCTTAAAATTAGAACAAAGTAACTTAATACTGTAAATACTTATGTGAGAGATTAAAAATAAGATGATTTGTGTGGAATTTTTTTTCTATTGATAAATCGCTAGAAATGCAACTTATCTGCCAGTGACCTGGGAGATTCCTGATGCTGTGTTCATCCCACCTCCACCTGTCTGGCATCACATATAACATGAATAAGATGTTCCTGGATTATTGCTTGAATAATCTGCAAAATAAGTTTTGAAGCATGTTAATGCTTTGTGGTTTTGCTGAGTGTCTGGGAAATGTCATCAAATCTTCTCTAAAGAGAATATAAAGGAAAAATCAACTCTTCAGATTGTTCTGAGGAGGAGGAAGAGGGTGAGACTAAGTCAGCAGATCTCAAAAGCATTTTCTGACTTACACTCTTAAATCAACACTCACATTCCAGAAGAAAGCACAAGCCAGACTTCTTAAGAGTATCCACTCCTTTGCAGTTTATAAGAAGGCATTGACTGAGGGTACATGCAGGAGCCCCATCCAGGGACACCCCCTGGCCTGTTTGCTCCATCTGGGCCTCATCCTGCTAAGATTCCTGGACACGGTCGTCTCAGGATAAGGAGGTTTAGAGACAATATAGTGCTATTTATCAGCTCCAAGATTTGGGGAATTTTTAAAAAGTGTTCATTAAAGGTAGAAATGACAGTTGTCTCCATTTTTATTTTAATTCAATAAAGAAAAAAGTATGTAAATGATTTCCTATTAAAATATAGTAACTTAAGAACCTTGGAGTACTTATTGTATTAGCTTGTATAAAAAGTAGTTAGAGATCAAAACAGTATCAAACACACAAATCCAAAATTCAGAGTGGAAAACAGGATTTTCTTCTTCTTAAAAAAATGTCACATACATGCTTCAGCACATATCTATTTTCAAAGGCAAATACACTGGATTAATTCACTTGTAGTGTGCTTTTAGATGAGAAGGATTTGTGTTCAACAGAAGTTTAAAGGAAATTAAATAGCCCAAGAAACTTTTTAAGCAGAAACAATCAAAATTTGCTATCCGTAACAGTATTATGTTGGGTTAAAAGGAAATATTTTAAAGACTTTTTAATATATTGTTCAAAATAAAAGCATATTCTAAAACGGGGGTTTAAAAGGTTTTATAAGATACTAAAAAGGTTTACTCTTCAGAAATATTAGGGAAACAGTAGTTTAATATAGAATAAGTTGTAGATTATTAATTAGAGGTTATAGGCTCTGAACTGAATCTTTTCATTTATTGACCACGGGGCTGTAATCACACTCATGATTCTGCAATTTACATGAATGTACAATGGAGACCATAAATCATAACTAAACTGCCCCATAGAGTCGTGAAGTCATGAAGAATATCAAATGACTTAGTTTGTGTATTTACTAATGTGTTTAAAATCTTTAGAGTGTTGACTTTACATAATTTTACATTAATATTCAGCAATTTCTCATGGTACAAGCAACACAAACAGTATAGTGAGTCCATTTACAACTAAATATTTATAATATGATTTTTTTCTGGTCTACCATTTTATATCCTGGAGCTAGTGGCAATTTGCCAATACCAGTTTTATTTTGTCCAAATCTAAAACAACTTATGTTAAATTGTTAATATCTATACTTTAATTTATTTTATCATGACATGAAACATGAAGTGTTTGGATCAGAGAAAGACTATTAAACACTCATAGAACCTTGCAGTGCTGTTGTTCCAGGCATAACCGAGAATAGATGCTTTGTGCATACAAGGAAGTCTGAGCCACAGGAGAGAAACTCAAGTTCTGACTCTTGGAGCTTATATAGGATACTCAGCACTTGCCCAACCTTCTGTCCACAGAAGGAGAGCATTTTTTTCAAAAACTAATACCAACATGTTCTCTCTCAGGAGAGGAAATGGAGGTCTCTGGACCATTACACTTTGGAATGTAAGCAAATGGTTTCAGGGGAGAGAAGTCTGCAGATGTCTATTATGACAAAGAATTTGTATAACTAAGAGATACAGTTCTTCATCAAAGGATGGTTTCTGATCTTCTTCAGTATGAGGAAGAGGAATAATATTGAAAAAGAAGAAAGCAAATGAGGGAAATGGGAGAGAAGGGAGAGGAGGAATGGGAGGTAGAAGGAGCAAGTTCATATTTTACAGTTCAGTTATTCTGCTAAAGTGGGACTGAGTTTCACTGTGATGGAGCCTTGGTCTTTCCAGTGCACTAGGAGATGCTGATAGAGCTGTGGTTGAAGCCAAGGCTCTTAGTCCCCCTCATAGACTTTACTCTTTCTTCATTTGTCACAATAGTTATTTCTGATTTGCAAATTAGAATCTGAAACATGATGTTTCAGTAATTCATGTTTTCAAACATCATTGAAATGTGTCAAAACATAAATTATGTAGCAATTTCCTATACATATACAAGGAACATTAGCAGCAATTTTAAGAATGTCAATTAAGTATGTACATTCTATCATTTAAAAAAATCTTCAAGGAGATAATTTAAATTACAATTTGTAAACAGAAGAATATAGAATTAGTCTATATTACTCTGAGGCTACACATTCATTTTTCTGCCATAATATAATAGATGCCAGATATGATATTGCATCTTGCAATCTAAAATTTCCTCCATTTAAAGCCAAATTGTGGGCAGATATGTTAGAAAATTATCAACTGTCATTATTTAGATAAAAGTAGCGATGGTATGGATTACAAATCTATCCATCTTTTCTTTCATATCACAAAGTCTGGTTATTTCTTTTGTTGTTCTGTGATAGTCTGGAGAAATCCAGGTATTAGCACATATCGTGTTTCCGTGTCCTGGTTTCTGAGTCACCAGGAAGGAGTGTAATGACAGAGCCACTGGTTCTTTCTTCTGACATTCCTCAGAGAGAATGAACTTGTAAGATGGCTTGAGTGGGTTTACTCTACATTTAGCTATCTGATTATTAGAGTGTTTCACCCCTTTTGACAAAAGAAGTGCTGTCCTTAAAAATAGAGCATAAAATACGTCCTTTTGCTGTATTAGAAATTTTTAGATTTAAGGAAGCTAAGGCACGGAGTATATAGTTTACAAAATAAGGAATTATTTTGTAAGATGAATAACGATTGGATATGCATTTGCTTTGTAAATGCAGTTTTCTTGGTTCACGATTCCTCCTTCCTCTCCCCCGTGTCTTTCTTCCTTTCCTCTTAAAAGGTATCAGGCTTTTAATCCTCAGGTTGCTTTTTCATGAAACCACCATGTCAGAATCACCTTGTAAAACATCAAGAACACCAAAGAACATATGAATCAACTGGGAATTATTTTTTAAAACACAGGTTCTGAGACGGTAAGTCTGGTGTGGGCCTGAAACCGAGCATCTCCGAAAAGTTCTCAGGAATGCTAAAGCTGTTGTTGCCCAGACCTGACTTTGATAGTCCTTTTCAATATATCAATAGTCAACGTACTTAAAAATAAAAAATCAAGCTCTCTGAGACTCTCTCCAGACTTTCTAAATCTGAACCACCCAGATGGGGCCTAGGAATCTGCCTTGGCAGGTGGCACCTGGCCACATACAGGTTTAGTATGAACACACGGTGAATGCCCTGCTTCAGAACAGTACTCTCTATACTTTGTTTGTCACTACACCATGGGCTAGGCAAGCATCTAGTTTTGAACTTTGCATTTATCTTCAAGTTTTATATATATATATATACATACATACATTGCTTAAGGACAGTACTCCCTAAGCAATGAAGGGTTAAGCAATTTTGTCATTGTGCAAACACCCTAGAGTGTGCTTACACACACCAAGAGTCTGCATCTATTTTTATTTATATGCATTTTATATGGAAAACCAAATGTCCCAACACCATTACTGAATATAAACCATTTCCTCCACTGATCTGCAATCCAGTATCAAGTGTCAGAGGTCAAGTTCTGTGTATGCTCCACTATAACCCATGGATCTATCATGGTACCTGTGGTCCATTGTCAGCTGAAAAGTTGCTCTGCAGTGCATAATTTTATATACACGTATACGTGTGTGTGTGTGTGTGTGTGCAGAGAGACAGAGGCAGAGAGTTTTTACTAGTTTCCCAAACATTAAGCTCAAGTTAGCCCTTTTTTTCCACTTATTTTTGTTATAGCAACCTGTCTCCTATCTGAGCTATGCCGTAAAAGCTATCCAGTTCATTAAATGCTTGTCTTGGATATCTTGAAATGGTTTCATATTAAATAATCTCTATCTGTGAGATTGTTATGTTTAGTCTCAAATTGTCACAGCCTCGACAACATCTAGAGCTGTAACTAATAAAATAAAAAATGAAAAGATCCCTGAAGAGCATAATGAATATCTTGGCAATAACTTTCTTCTGGTAGAAATGTAGGGGTACCTCATGTTTGTGCTTTTGCTAAATTAGAGAAGTGATCATGTCCACATAAGGAAAGATACTTGTGAAAGGCTAGAACAAGGACCTACGGATCTAATTCTGCACACTTACCATCTGGGTTCCTTGCTGTATTGACTAGACATGCTTTCCACCCAAAACAAGCCAGTTCTGCTCTGTCTCCCAGTAGCTCCGGTCCCAGAGACTATACATGCACTGCATAAATGATTAATTCACATGAAAGCACCCTGACTGAGTGTCAATAGGGGGTGCAGATGGCAGGACCACTGGGGCTTGGGAGAGGAGAGGGAAACCTGCCTGAGCTGTCAGGAAAACATGTGGGTTGAGTCTGAACTGAGTCTCTAAGAAGCTGTGGTGTTCAGGTAAACAAACAAAAGTGCAATGAAGAGAAATACCTTCTTTTCTAATTACTAGAGTTTGTTTTTTTAGAGAATTTTAGATTTACAGGACAACAGAGTAGCCATATGCCCCTGCACCACCTCCCATTTCCCTCTTTACTAACAACTTCCAATCGTGTGACACATGACTACAATGGTGGAGCCAGTATGATGCATACTATTTACCAAAGTCCATGTGGTCCCAACAAAGCTTCCAGCAGCTCTCAGGGTGGGAGCATTTTTGTCACATCCATAGAAGAAATGATTTCGTCCCAGAAGCCTGAGCATCTTCTTATTCTTTCCTGTGTCTCTAATCAAGGCACAGGGGTGAAGAGGATGAGAGTTGGAGCCTGATTTGTGTGCAGACTGCAACTCCTCTCCCTAGGCTGAGAGCTCATGCGTTGGGAGTGGAGAAGGCTCTTTGCACAAGAGAATAGACGTGGCCATTGGCAGGAATAATCGGATGGAAGGAGGACAGCAAAATCAATAGACGCCCACTGGGATATCCAAAATTAGATGGTTGTGAGCATGATATGAATATGTAGAATGAGTGAGGAACTAGGCCTGAGTTTTGCAATCAATGAAGCAGAACCTCCACAAGCCTTATCTTAGAAAATGACTCTAGTCCTGCCGTTCTACTGTCTACTGACAACAAAACAGTAGGAAAAAATGCACTCAGTTTAATATTATATTAGGATATAATGTCCACTAGATAGATAAAACACAGTACTGACACAATGACCAAAACCTACAAACAACCTAAAATGTCCATCACACAGGTAAAACTTACAAAAACAATAAATGACACTGAAATTCCAAGCAGTCATTACCATTGTATTTCTGAATGACATTTAATGACATGGGGAAATACTATATTGCAAATTATATTTTGAAAAGATTTCTTCCATCAATATGTATAATGAGTACACCAAAAAGTAAACTATTAAGGGATGCTGTCTCTGAATTCTGATTAGTGTTCAGTTATCTTTTTGTCTTTGTATTTAGATTATCCAAAAATAAGCAACGTTGTCATAACTGAAAAGGTTAAAAATGGCCCACAAATGTGTATTTATTTTCCAGTAGTACAAACAGCACCTGAACTCTGACATGAGGAGACACCCTAAAGACTGGCTGTGGTAGGGGCTGGAAGAGTAGGAAAGGAGAAAGGGGTATATCTCTGAGGGTCCGTGGACACTGATGCTGAGTCAGTGTGATATTTAACTTCAGGCACTCGTTAGCATTGCTGCCCTGGCTCTCAGAGGAAGGGGTGCCAGAGTGGGGCTTTTTAACTCAGTTGAAATAAGCACCTTTAATTGTCTTTAGCAAATTCTAGATGTGACTTCTACGGCCTGAATGTTGTACTAGATTCAAAAATAACCTCCAAGCTAGCATTTTAATTGACCCCTTTTCACTTTTAAATTGTACCTTTTTTCTTATTTTCCAATGTTTAAATTTTAATAGCAATAAGTTGACACTGGGAAAATTAAACACTATGGTTGTGATAGCTTTAAAATGGCTGGTTATGTCTTGAGAATTTTGTTTGGTGCAATGATTACTAGTAGGACATCAGTTGATTCAATGTTTCAAAGACACAATACAGTGAACTTTTGATTATTTTTACTGGTTGAAAGAATGAGCGTAGAATCAACAATAAAACAGTTCAATTCTTTACATGGCTGCATATTTTAAATTTTTCTATGAGAAATACTTTAACTTAGAGATCATCTATGTGAGCATGAATTGTAATTCATAAAGAGCATTCAAAAGTAAGATAATTTTAATCATTATTGTTAAAATAGTTATGAACTGCAGTAGGTCAGGCCAATAAAAATGTGTTCAACTAAATTGATTAGTCAGTAATATTTTATTGTTTTAAAATAGAATTGACTAGTGTTTTGTTCTAAAAAGTGAAAGACTGTCTACACATTATTTTTTTCTCCATTGTCACACTCTAGCAGTTGTATAAACTCATTCACTTTCATACCCATTATCTTCTTAAACTTTCTGAATTTAACTTACAATTAGTCTTTAATTTAATTTACAAGGGAGACAAAATGAATTTCTAAAATTATGCCCAATTTTGTGAGATAGATAAACCCCCACATGACCACATTCTTGTGTTAACAATGTATCTACTATATTCATTCTGCATGTTAACAGAGATGAATATGTCATTACTCATGACCATTGACAGCAATATGTACAGTTTAGTGTTACTGATAATACCAGTGGTGCCATATTGAGTCATGCCATTGTTTTAAATGTTTAAAATTTCCAGCTAAAAGTAGCATGCTTCTTTTCATGTACACATTTTACATTTCTTACAGGTGAGCACATTAGACTGGGTACGAGCAGAAAGAATCTATAACCTCTGTGAGGTATTATTCAAAGTTCACAAGGTAAGTATCCTTTTCAATTTAGTTCCTTTCATATAAATAAGATGTCTCTTTGGGTTTAAAGAATTAGAAAATTATTTGTTCACCATGGCCCATTGAAACAGTAAAATAGCCAGGCTCGGTGGCTCAGCCTGTAATCCTGTGCTTTGGGAGGCTGAGGTGAGTGGATTGCCTGAGCCCACGTGTTCGAGACCCGCCTGGGCAACTTGGCGAGACCTCATCTCTACAATAAATCAAAAAAATTAGCCAGGCGTGGTAGCGCGTGCCTGTAGTTCTGGCTACTTGGAAGGCTGAGGTGGAAGGATCACTGGAGCCCAGCAGGTCGAGGCTGCAGTGGCTGGGAGCAGCCACTGCACTCCAGTCTGGGCGACAGAGTGAGACTCCAACTCAAAAAAAAAAAAAGAAAAGAAACAGTAAAGTAACATGACAGTTGGATGGATGGATGGTTGGATGGTGTTTTGTGTGTGTGTGTGTGTGTGTGTGTGTGTGTGTGTGTGTGTGTATGTGTGTGTGTGTCTTTTTAGGGGGAGAGATGTGTTTCAGTACTTCCAGTTACAATAATATATTCCAAGACCTTAAGTTTTTTGTTGTTGTTGCTACTGCTGTTTAGATTGTTTTTAATAAATCTGATACAAATTTGTGTCCTGAAAGATTTTCTTTTTTAAGCTTTGCCTGGACTGATCGGAATAACTAATAAAATAATCCTACTCCTATTAGAAGAAAAGTACTTGTTAACTAATAAAGGAAAAAGGTTTATTCATAAAGGTAATATAAAGCATTCAGAAGAATCCAATTTATTTGGACAGCTCCGAAGTAGTTAATCCACTAGCACAAAATCAACTTTCCCTGTTTCTAACAGGGTAGCAAGTCATCTTGTACTGCGCACTTTATTTTGACTAAAACTCTCAGTGTAAGATGAAGCCAGGGTTTATTTAACCAGGGAGCATTCAGTGTAAACTTCTGCTTGGTTCCTGTTGCCATGTGTTGGCACAAAAGGACATATAAACACAGATTGTACCAAGTTGAACACATTTAGGGAATACAGTTATTTCACTGAGAAAGAGCCTAAGACCTCAGGTTTTGTAGAGGATTCTTTTTGGTTGTTTGTTCTAATTATTTTATTTTTTCTAGATTTAGAGGATACAAATTAGAATTCTTTACAACACAAAATTATACCAAAAGTTTGGAATGTTGAATTTGAAAGGAAAGCGTGTAAGAAAAAAATAATCATTCATTGACACTGAGTGAAATAAGATCATTCATTGCTTGCAATATGCCGCCCCCCCACCACCACCACCACCATGGAGGAGGAAAATTTTCACCCATCCATTCCAGGCTGACATTTGGACTCTTCTGGACCACAGGCTGTTCACAGCTGTAAAATCTAAGGGGCATGTGTGATTAGGCTTCCTCCCTGCTGTCCTTCTGCTGCAGTGAGGAGCACACAGGGTGGTGACCACCAGTCCATGGAGGACGAGAGACCCACAGGGCAAAGCTGCAGCCCCCAGTCCAATAAGATGAACCTGGCTGGCCACAAGTGCAAGAGCATAAAACAAGACTTTTGCTGTCAAATGTGCTGGGAGGCTGTGGGAGGCAAAGCCAGAAAGGTTGATACAGTTAGCTAATCATACTTGCTCCAGATTTAAACTTGATTTCAAACCCAGACTTCAACACTGAAGAATATACTTGATGTCTTTAAGACTCAGTTTCCTTGTCTATAAAATGGTGATGACTACAGCTCACTTACAAGCTGTGTTTTATGATACTCTTTGTAGGAGTTACTCTAAGTGGGATAAGGATGACAAGCCATTCACATGGCAAAGTACCCACAAACTGTGGCCTTTCAGGAGGCCAACACTGAGATCCCTTCCTGTCCTCTGTGATCCTGGACTTGAAGCACCCTTTTTCCAGTGCCTCAAGTCCAGGGCAGGTCACATGCCAGTGACCCTCAGCCTCGCCTGTGTGTTAGAATTACCTGGAGGAAGCCTTACAAAAGGTTAAGTATTTGATTTTATTTGATCTGAGTGGTGGCCCAAATATCTGTGTTTATTTTTGTGGACTTCCCTGGTAACATTAATATGTAGCTAAATTAGGGAACTACTACTAAGCACTATGTAGTCTATTATGAAGCAACTCCTTGCAAATAAGTAACATTTTATAGCACTAACACATTTTTAACATCATTAGACATTAAGCTAGCTCCAGTCTTAGTGATCAGAGTTACTGTATTAACACCATTAACAAAAACATGAGAAATATGTGTTTACTGTAACAATGCTAGTAGTGATTTGTCTTTAGTTATACCTTCTTCATGTACTTTTTTTTTTAATAGTCTTTACATTTTCCTTCCCACAGTCCTCGCGACTCTTCTGTTCAATTATTAACTCATTCACTAAAAGTGAAAGTATAGCCAAGTGTGGTGGTGTGTGCCTGTAATCCCAGCTGCTCTGATGGCTAAGGGTAGAAGGATTGCTTGAGCCCAGGTATGGCTGCAGTGATTATGATGGTGTCTGTGAATAGCCACTCTACTAACAGCCTGGGCAACAGAGTGAGATCCTGTCTTTTAAAGTCAGAAAGAGAGAGAGCTATTTTGCCTCTGTATTAGTGCTCTATTGCCATGTAACAAACCACTCAGAAACCTGACATATCAAAACAACACACATTAGCTCACAGCTCCCACAGGCTCCCTCTCTCAAGGCTGTGATCAGGGTTTCAGTTGAATGTCTATGGTCCCAACCAAAGGGAAAGGTCCCCTTCAAAGTTCACGATGTGGGTGTTAAGTGGAGACATTCTCTCCTTCAGCATTTCTTATCAATTCACATTCAATTTTGTTCTCTTACGCCCTTTTTGCCAAGCATGATCAGGATTCAGAAAGAAAACTGCTGCTTTGCTGCAAGGTATGAAGTGGCGCAGGGAGAGGCTTTTCTTGCCAGGTTCCCAGTCTACACTAATGTATCCAAAGCATCCATTGTTCTCATGGAGCAAGGGTAATATTATTTTTGCCCTGTCTTTTAGAATATGGTCAACGTAAAACTATATTCCACTCACATGACAAGTATCAACTTTTGTTACATAACACTCTGTTGTAGTGTGGAAACCTACTATGTTAATTGCAATTTTTGCTGGTATAAGTATGAAATATATAAGATGTCTTATTTTAATAATCTGCTCAAACATTATCCTAACAAAGTAAGCTTTAACTTCCAAAAAGTTTCAAATGCTCTTAAACAATTGAGTTAAGGAAGCTATCAAAGTGAAATTAAATTTATCTAAAAAAAGATAATGAAAATGTTGAATAGCATATCCTCATGTGTATTTATTAAGTGAGGATAACTAAAAGTTAAATACAATAAATTTCACATTATAACTTTATATAAGAAAAACAAGAAAATACTTTTATATAAATGAAACTAACAAACTAGGAAGCTATAGTGTGATGGAATTAGTAAATATACTCCAATTCTCATTGTTAAATTCAAAGAAAGATAAGCTGTTAATAATCCAGAAAGAGACAGAAAATATACCACATCAAGAATGAGAATGGGGAAATAATCACAGAAACAGAAGAAATTGTTTTTAATCAAGAGGATGTTTTCAACTGTGCACTAATAAATCTGTAAACATGTGGAATAGATGATTTTGTTAAGAAGCACTAATTACAAAAACTGTCCACTAAGGAGATAGAAAATCTAAATCAATCAATTCTCACACAGAAATTTAAGAACTTGGTCAAGTGTGCAGCCAAACTGTGTTGGCCACAAACCGACAGGAGCAGATGTACCTGCTGGGCTGAGTATCTAATTTACTCAGTGGAAGCAATCCAGTGTCCCGCTGTTGGAAGAAATCATTTCCTATAAATAAACAACTTTTTTTCATGTGGGGATAGGAGTATGCAACACAAAGTAGGATAATATGTATATGAGATGAGTGTTAAAATATACCATTTTTAGTTTGAAAATTTTCCAATAAAGAGTTATCAACCAAAAGTTAGAAGTTTTGAATGAAGACTTATGCATTAAAGTTTGCTTTGTTTCCATGAATTGAAAATATCCTCAAAAATAAATCTCTCATTCTATTTGCAATTGCTTTATTCAAAATTTAGGTCTGGAATTATAGACTGCCTTTAGTGGTAGTATATGCAAGGGAAATACAGTCCCATAATAATATTATCGAAATGATAAATAAATTTATTTCCAATTTTTTACAGATTTTTTTGGTCACATATTTCTGCATTTTTTCTATTTTGTTGAATGCATTAATAAAAAAAATGGGGAAAAAAGCCTGATGTATTTAAACAAAGGCTCTTCCTTACAGATTGGAGTGAACAATAATAAAAATAAAATCATCAATTAAACATAAAATGAACATTACTGTGCCAGGAAAATTCCTCAGGAAAACACTGAAAGGAAATAAAATGTTAGCTATGATTATCTCTCAGTGATGGTGGCTTTGCTGGTTATCATTGCTTTCTTTTATAAAATTATTTTATATTCCTAAACTATAACCTGAACACATTTTTTTCAAAGTGATAAAAATGAAGCATTATGTTAAAATGAGTCTTTTAGTAGCATATGATATGCATACAACTGTATTCATTAAAATTCCATAGAATAATTGTATAGAACTTTTAGTCTTTTTAAAAATTTTGTGGAAGCCCCTCATCATCAATTTCTACTACCTTGTTTGCCTGGCTACTTTTCCCATGTATCTGACGTCTTCCTTTGGTATTGGGATGTCTTTGAAGGATTATGATATTTTACATGTGTGGTTCATTAATGAGCTATAGAGTCACCTCTTTTTATTTATTCAGCTCATTTTCCCAGGGAGATTGTAAAAGTTATTTTAATCAATAAATATGCTATGAAGTGACTATCAAATCAAGAATTAGCCAGAAGATTGGCTACAGCAAAGGTATCAAACTCAAAATAGGATGAATAATAATAATAAATCTATAAACTTATAGCTTTAAATATTTTTAAAGGAGATTGAATTCTATGAGTTGAATATTCTATTTGGAAGTCTAAAAATAGTGATCTCACAAAATGATGTCTCCTGTATTAGTCACACATTTAATTATTTTTGTTAAACATTTAGTACACATTAATTTAAAATATCTGTATACATTTAATTAACTTTTCAAAAATTGGAATAAATATGTGATTATCATAAGAACTAGCACTTTTTAGTATAGATTTTTTTTGTTTCTGTAATTACTACTTCAAATTATAGTCATTAATATTGAGAACAGAAATGACAATTTGAAGTTGTGATTGTTTTTTCTATGACATATTCTCCTCTCTAAAAATTAATTTTCCCAACTCTTAAAATTACGTGTTGTATATTTCAACACATCATGAAATAGATGAGAACATTGTATCCATCAGCCTCGATTGCAACTGTGAGCTACATTATAAACAACCTCCAGGTAGTATTTAAAAAAGCACCATTCAATAGTGAGGAACATGCTGTCTGAAAGTAAATGGATATTTCCTCTCAACATAAAAATATTCAATGTAAAATTTTCATGAAAATTGAATGTACTCATATGATTGGCAGAGGATTTTAATAACAGCTACCTTTCTCAAGTGTGTCCATGGTAGCCTTCCTAAGTACTTCATTACATTCCTGAGTTATTTCTCTCTCTGCCTAAGGAGAACTCCATTTTGTGTTCATTATTTTTTGTAACTTTATTTTATTATAGAGATGTGAGGTACCAGTCAGGGTTAGGTACGTAAGTAATCATGTGCAGGTGAAGTTTGGGCTTCTGACTGGCCCTCATTTCCCCTGGTTTAGGACCAGGTACCCATTGTGTTGTTACATTTCCCAGCCACCTCCCCTACATCCCGGCAGTGTCCTGCTACTGCTGATCCCTCCCTTGTGCTATTGTGATTAATGTTCAGGTCCCACTTATGAGTGAGAACATGCAGAATTCGGTTCTTTGTTTCTATGATGGATCACTAAGTATGATTGTCTCCAACTCTCTCCAATTTTTTGCAAAGTCCATGATTTTGTCCTTTATGGCTGCATAATATTTCATCATGTATATGTACCACATTTTTATTTTATTTTATTTGAAATATGGGGTATAATTCAGAACTAGTTATATAAGTGGACATTGTATAGGTAAAGTTTGGGCCTTCATTTGGTCCCCACTTTGCCTGGTTTGAGATCAGGTACCCTTATTGATGTTGTGCCCCCACTCCCACCCCGGTAATATCCCACTACTGACAATTTCTTTTTTACGGTGTTATGAAAAATATTCAGGATCCACTTATGAGTGAGAACATGTGGTACTCTGTTTTCTGTTTCTGTGATAGATCACTGAGTATGATAGACTCTAAATCCATCCAAGTTGCTGAGAAATTCATATGTTTGTCCGTCTTTATGGCTGCATAATATTCCATTGTGTATATATACCACATTTTTATTATCCAATCCAATTTTGATGGGCATTAAGGTGTTCCATGTTTTTGCTATTGCGAAGAGTGCTGCAATAAACATGCATGTGCAGGTTTTTTTTTTGTAGAATGATTTGTGTTCCTCCCGGTATATTCCGTAGGTGGATTGCTGGGTCATATGGAAGGTCAATTTCTAGTTCCTTTAGAAATTACCACACTATTTTCCATAGAAATTGGACTGGTTTGCACACCCACTAACAGTGTAGAAGTCCCCCCCTTTCACTACATCTGTGCCAGCATCTGTTTTTTTTGTTTGTTTGTTTATTAATGATGGTCATCCTTACCAGAGTTAGGTGTTATCTTAATGTGGTTTTGATGAACATCTCTCTGATGATTAATGAGGCTGAGCATTTTTTCATGTATCTGTTGACTGCTTGTATTATCTTCTTTTGAGAAGTGTCTATTCATGTCCTTTGCCCACTTTTTGATAGGATTGATTATTTGTTTGTTTGTTTCCTTTTAGTATGTTTGAGTTCCTTGTAGATCCTGGATATTAGGCCTTTGTCAGATACGTAGTTAGCAAATATTTTTTCCCATTCTATGGGGTGTTGTTCCATTCTCTTGATTTCTTGATTGTTTTTGTTGTTGTTGTTTGTTTATTTTGCTGTGTAAAAACTTTGCAGTTTGATAAGGTCCTACTTGTCTATCTTATCTTTTATGGCATTTGCTTTTGGAGATTTGATCAATAATTGGTAGCCTACTCCAATATGCATTAAGAGTGGTTTCTTCTAGGATTCTTATAGTTTGAGGTTTTAGTTTAGGTCTTTGATCCATTTGGAGTTGATTTTTGTATATGGTGATAGGCAGGCATCCAGTTTCATTCTTCTGCATGTGGTCAGTGAGTTTTCCCAGAAGCATTTGCTAAATAAGGTCGCTTCTCCCAGTGGTTGTTGGTGGAGGCTTTGTCGAAGATGAGTTGGTTGAGAAATCAAGTTTTTGCTTCCGGAATCTCTGTCCTATTTCACTGGTCTATATACCTGTTCTTATACTAATACCAGGCTTTTTAAAATTATTGTAGCTTTATAGTAAAGTTTAAAGTCTGGAAATGTAGCCGGGCTCGGTGGCTCAGCCTGTAATCCCGCGCCTTGGGAGGCTGAGGTGAGTGGATTGCCTGAGCCCGCGGGTTCGAGACCCGCCTGGGCAAGCGAGACCTCATCTCTACAATAAATCAAAAAATTAGCCG
>CAUYQG010207115.1:0-57670 GCA_963574415.1 Tarsius wallacei | reverse complement strand
GGTGTCTTGACCATTTTTAATATCTGAAATGTATTGCTTATTCTTGTACTTTGCTCTGTCATACACATTTTAGAAGCAGCTCATAGCCACGCTCGGTAGCTCAGCCTGTAATCCTGCGCCTTGGGAGGCTGAGGTGAGTGGATTGCCTGAGCCAGCGGGTTCGACACCCACCTGGGCAACTTGGCGAGCCCTCATCTCTACAATAAATCAAAAAATTAGCCAGGCGTGGTAGCACACACCTGTAGTTCCAGCTACTTGGAAGGCTGAGGCGGAAGGATCGCCGGAGCCCAGCAGGTCAAGGCTGCGGTGGCCGGGAGCGGCCACTGCACTCCTGTCTGGGCGACGGAGTGAGACTCCAACTCAAAAAAAAAAAAGAAAAAAAAATAGAATCAGCTCATAATATATATTTTAAAAGCGTGTTGGAATTTTTACTGGAATTATATTGAAGCTATAGTTTATTTGGGGAAAATCACATCATTTCAATATTGCATCTTCTTACTAATAAACTTTGAATGTGAGTTTATCTATTTAAATATTTTTCTAATGTCTTCCAATAAACATCTATAACTTTCTCCATTAAGGATTTCCAAATTCTGTACTTTAAAAAAGATTCACATTGAATTACATTCAATTTCAGTGATTGTATGATGTATTATTTTATTTTTCATATTTTTCATTTATACTGTTTTACAGAAATATGATTTGTTTCATAGACTAATTTATATCTAGCAATTTGCTAAATTATCTTATTAATATTTTCACAGTCAAATGTCTCTAGGAATAGTAATCTGACCATTAAAAAGGAAAGTTTAAAAATCCATGAAAAAAAGAAGGCAAAAAGAAAAAAACCTTGAAGATATATAAGCATTCTAGTCAACATCATTCCAATGATGGAAAAAATTTACAATAAAATTCTTGTGAATGGATTTTTATAAATCTAGCTTTTGTGTTTTTTACTGGGATGTGTCTACTGCTAAGAAATTGTGTTCTGACTTGTTCAGATACCAGGTTCTATTCTTACTAGAATGATGCTTTGGGATTTATGACAGATAGAAAAGTAAAATCTAACACCTTTACCCCCACCTCTATCCCTACTTCAAAAGAAACTACTCTGTTTGATACTCTTCCTGAAGTTTCTATTGACAGGACATCAATCGTTTTATTTTGTACTACTTTTCACAGCATTAAAAGTGCTCCACAGAACTAGTAACACCCTAGTTCTCAACATAGACTGACAAATTACTTGTTCAAAAGGCAAGCTTATCAATCCTGTACTGCTTACCTTTCTGCGTGCATAACTGTATTGGCTGAATGTGAAATAAGGGTAGAATCTGGTGGGCATGTCATTAGACAAGCAGAGGAGCTGAGAAGTCTCTGCATCAGCCTCTTGGTATCACAGGCTGCGGGCTCCTGGGAGTTCAGGGGACCATATGTGCCCATAAGTGAGAGGATGTGCCAGATTCTCCAGCAGTTTTCCATAGGTAACTGCCATTAGACTCAAATCCCTGGACTAAAAGTCATCATGGAGTAAGAACCATTCTAGGGAATACGCTTGGTACCCAAGTCTCAGTGGTTAAGGACATTTTAACTAAAACTGGATTTGAATGACATTTTCTTTTGGCAAAGTGTGCAGTCAGGGTTTGTTCTAGTCACTCTTCAGCACTAGGCCTCCACTCTGGTCAAGTCTATATTCTCATTTTCTCTGTAGTCACTCATCTCATACCTCCTCTACCCTGCCCCATGACCAAACTTCCAGCTTATCACACTGGCACACTCCTCTTGTCTTTCCAGTAATTATATTAAACTGGCATATTCACCCTCTCTCTAATGTAAGTAATCTAACCTAAATTAAATTCTTTACAAAATTTTTTCACAGTATTTTAGAGATGAATTATTATTTGCATATATTTATCTATGCTGCGTATAATACATCTGTATATGACTATCAGGTTTCGGGCCAGAGTTATGTGATCATGTGAATTTCTTTTTGAGTTCCACAGACCAGCTGTGTAATTATAATCATGATGTAATACATATAACACACACACACACACACACACACACACACAGGATGCATATATTAAATATATATATTATTAAGTATATGTTACTTTGGAAAATTTCTTTGTTTATATTCTTATGTCCTTCCTATTAAAGTATTGTTTAAAACTTGAACCAGAGTATGTATATCTTTGTTCTTTAATTTCTTCTAGAAACATAACAAAGAATTATTCCTATAGAAGGCTAAACATAACATTTTTTGAGTCACCGGATGTCCTTAGAAATATGACAATTTGGGTTTATAAATTCCTAATAGTAGAAGAGTATAGCAATGAAAAAATTATGCATGCTTTATCACAAATTATAGTTATTTTGCAAATGGTTATAGATATTAACTGTATGAACATATAAACTGATGTATATAATGTATATAATTATTTTATAATAATCAATGAATTAGGCATTTATACTACAAAAGACATTATATTTAAGTATGCATGTTATACAGATATTTTGTCCCTTATAATAATATAAATCTAACTACAAGATTTAGTATTTATTTCAGTAGCTATTGAGAAAAAAATGAATGTGCAATTTATATTTGATTTCAGTGGGTTTATTCCTTAGAAAAACAAAATCCAATGGTTTTCACTAAAAACATTTTATGGCCTGGAAAAAATATTTATGGTATCTAACTTGGGAAAATATTTTCTTCTCAACAAATTCTTCTATTAACACGTACATTTATAGTCATAAAACAACCTTTAAGCCACATTTTACTAAGCCCTACAGCAGATGAAAATCAAATGCAGATGTGGAATGGGAGCCAAACAGATGCTGAAAAACCCTGTCAATATCCTAAAGGAATCCATTCCCTATCAGAAAAAAACTTAATTCCTACATAAAGAATTTGATTATGTATTGTTATACAAAATGTGATTAATGTTTTGTGGTGATTAATCAACTGCAAAATATATAATTATGCCATCTGTATTTTTCCAGCTTCTTATCACTTACAAATTCCGAAGGGGAGCTGGGAGGTGGGGTGTTGAGAACTTGTGGCATTTGGAGAGCTTTAAAGCCACGGGAGACTAGTCTAGGGGAAACAGAGCAACTTAAAGGCCTGGCGCTTATTCTAATGGAAAAGTACTAAAGAACATAAACAAAGAGACCCCCAAAGCCCACTGGCTCCCTGCAGAATGGAAGACTGATAAGAGAGTCCTCTAGCCTCCAAGACACAGCAAGAATTAGCTCCCGGGGATAAATTGCCATTTTCTCTTCACTCCAAAAGCAGGTTACAAACTCCATCCTGGGTAGTGAAAGCAATAGCTTCGGTGCAAAGCACGATTTATCATTTATTTCAGAACACAAATAAAGTGAATATTTTTACATTTCTATTCCACTACAATTCAAGATGTAAGACGGTGATTAAGGTTTATGTCACAACCCCTATTCATATCGTCCTAAAAAATGAAAACTGTTAGAGTTGTATTTACACATGTGTCCCACTTGGAAAAAGTTTCAATATAGTTGAAAATTATTTATTAAGCTTAATTTTGCAGAATACCTAGGGTTTTAATATATTGTTTTAGCCGGGCTCGGTGGCTCAGCCTGTAATCCCGCGCCTTGGGAGGCTGAGGTGAGTGGATTGCCTGAGCCCACGCGTTCGAGATCTGCTTGGGCAACTTGGTGAGACCTCATCTCTACAGTAAATAAAAAATTAGCCAGGTGTGGTAGCGCGTACCTGTAGTTTCAGCTACTTGGAAGGCAGAGGCGTAAGGATCACTGGAGCCCAGCAGGTCGAGGCTGCGGTGGCCGGGAGTGGCCACTGCACTCCAATCTGGATGACAGAGTGAGACTTCAACTCAAAAAACAAAAACAAAAACAAAAACAAAACCATATATATATATTATATATATTGTTTTGACCTAGGTAACGCTAGATAATATGTTATATTGATTTTTTAAAAATTTTACTATTGCTTTGGAGGGGAGCATTATGTAGAAATGACAAAATTAGTTCTGTTTCAAATTCTTGGTAGTTATTATTTTTAAAAAAATAAGAATAGCATTCTACTTGTGTGCTATAGGGTAGCATGGGGAGTTGCAGTGATTTTCTTAAAACAGTCTTCCTTAACTCTAGATACACATCAGAATCACATGAAATCCATTGTAAACACAGCATTTGCACCACACTTGCAGCAATTATGCCTTAACTGTTCAGGATTGAAGTTCAAACATTCATGTTTTTAGCAGTTTCTAGGGAATTTTCATGTGATGTTTATCCAAGGTGAATATCCACTAGGCCAGTGGTTTTTCAAGTGCAGTCTCCAGAGCACCAGCATCAGCATCACTTGAAAACTTTTTTAAAAATGCAAATTATCAAGATCTACTTGAGACCTACTTAATCTGAAACTCTGGGCATGGGGTCCAGTGAGTTGTGATATAGTAAGACCTATGGATGATTTCTTTTCTTTTTTTTTAAATTTTTATCTTAAAGGTATGGAGTACACTTCAGGGTTAGGTATACAAAGGGTCATTGTAAAGGTAAATTTTGGGCATTACTTTGGTGCCCACTTCATCTGGTTTGAGATCAGGTACCCTTATTGATTAAGTGTGCCCCCTCTCCTTTCCCTGGCAGTTTCTCGCTACTGCCAATCCCTTTCTTATAGTATTATGATAATTGTTCAGGATCCACTTATGAGAGAGCACGTGGAACTCATTTCTTTGTTTCTGTGATAGATCACTGAGTATGACAGACTCTAAGTCCATCCAAGTTGCTGCGAAGTTCATAGAATGATTTCAATGAACATTAATCGTTCTTCAAATTTCAACTTACATCAGGATCAGAATTTCTGATACAGCGGTTTGGAGTGAGGCTCAAAATAACTTGAATTTCTAACAAGCTTCCATGTCACACTGATGCTGCTTGTTCAGGGACAACATTTTGTGCACTACTGGGCTAAAGTGTTGCCGCAAATGTAATCTGAGACTAACAAGAAAATGTGTTTACAAATGTGTTAAATCTGTCAAGTATTACCCTCTTTACTCTAAGAAATATATATTTTTAAAAGATAGCCTATGAAAAAATTTAAGTTTCAAACCTTACCAGGTGATAATAAACAGTCTTTGTCCTGCTTCTGGACCAAAAGCTACGTGTGAGCAGAAGCTCAACTGTCTTGTTCATTATCAAGTGCTAAGAGTTTAGCACAAAGTAGCTTTCAATAAAAGTTTGTAAAGTAAAAGTGCAAATGAAAGAGTTTTTTTTAATACACAAAAGAAATTAGTCACAGTTCTGGATGGTGGGAAGGCCAAGATCAATGATGAGGGCTCACTTCCTGGTTTCCAGAAGGTCATAATTTTCTGTATCTTCACTTGGCTGAAGAAAAAAAGGACCACTCTGGAACCTTTTATAAGGGCATGAATTCTATTCATAGGGTCTGCACCCTCATGACTAATCACCTTCTAAAGGACTCACTTGCAAATCTCATCACACTGATCACCATGTTTCAACATATGAATTTGGGGAGGCAGAAGATATCCTACCTATGGCTTCATATGTGACAAAAGTAAGTATATCAATGGAGAGTTAGCATTTAAAACTTTTATAGCAACTCATCAGACTATATTATGTCTGTTACCATGTAATAATAATGATAATAAAATTGGGGCTTGTGTTTTGTATTTCTGCTTTATTTTAGTTTATTTTTAATATATTTATTTTTGGCAAAAGTATTAGTAAACAATAAATTGCAGGGAGGAAATCCTTGGTCTTTTACCATAGCTAGTTCAAAAAGTATAACCAACTTGGTTCGTCTAACTAGGACTTAGCCTAGAAATCACAGTGTGAGCCAATGACTGGATGGTAGAAATGTTTTTAATGATATAGCAACTAGAATTTGGAAAAGTTTAGGTGAATATTTAGAGAAATAAGTGTTCTGCTATTCATGGTACTGAATCATCGTTTCTCACTAGGCCCTGGTTATTCTATCTGACCTTAGAACACTGGTAATTATAACTCAAACTTAATAAAAGCATATTTTGATTGAACTCATTAGTAAATTCAGTCTAGAAAAAAGAGCTTTTTTTTTTTCCAGTAGTTGTTTCAATTCATTGACAGGCTGTTTTGAAATAATATTGACCAGAGGGATTTTGGCTAAAAGACTGATCCCTCCAGTTTGGCAAGTCACAACAAGCAGACATCTACTGACTGGAGTTTTCAGTTCTCAACCAATTATCATGAAACTAACCAAATATCAACTGATGCCATCAATGCAGTCATTTTCTAGTCATATGGTTCTAATATCTATAAACTGTGAATGTTTTCCATCATACAACTATGAATCTGCCCTCAACAACTAACAGAACAGAGTAGCTCACTCATAAAGGAGAAGCCATCTGCTTCCTTGTTTCTTTTGTACACATATTCTGATAATTGCAACACTATAAATGGAAATATTGAATAATCTCTATGACAGTTTAATTGAGTTTAGGGGACTTCTGTAAGTTTTAAGACTATGGCTATGATATAATTAAATGTTACCAGAAAAGGACAAGTAATAATTATTTGAGGACATATAGTTTGTAGAATAAGTTTTTTTCTTTCTTTTATTTTCCTGGGAGAGAAGGAAGAAACAAATTTGAAAAATTGAAGGCTTAGGAAAGAAGGAGGTGAGATAGGTTGACATAGACACTGTCTCAAAAACATTCTTCGCCACAGTGGGGGATCTTTGCACTCTTATATGGCTCTTGAAGGGATTTGAATGAAAGCTTCAACTAAACTCTTTTAGGCAGATGATAACAAGGAGTTGATTGCTCAACATGACCACCTATATAAAAAACAGTGCATTTGGCATATTCTATCAAGATCTCAAAAGAGGTCAGATTATGTTAAATTTAGCACGTTTCATCAAGACCTCAAAAAGATTTTAGATTTATCAACTTAGTGAGGAATATGTGGTCTGAGTCACATGTGCGAATCACCAGTTGGCTGCAAAAGAAAAGGCCTACATTAAGCAACGTTACTAAATGTTGATAAGCAGCGTTACCACTCATCAGGATGACTTAAATAGAAACAGATTGCTAGTTTGGAATTTGGAGATGATTCACAAAAAGAAGTGAGAAGGATGTTGTTAGATGAAAAAATAAAATATCAGAATTCAATGAACTAAGAAAAAATATTTTAAGGTGTGAAAAATAGCAAAACACAACCACCCATACAATCTAAATGCATAATCAGGTATATCAATTATTTTATAATAAATATTATAAAAATATATTCTAATCTTACATATAAGGAAAATGAATATAAAATATGGAATGATATTTTATACAAAATAAAGGCAGTAATATATTTCATGATTTTAAAAGTAAATAAATGAAGAGAAGATTTTATAAAAAGCTTTATTAATCACAAATTGGGGTAGCCTTGACTTTAGGTATAAATTTAGTCATTGACCTTTAGAAGCACAACTGTGTGAAGTGTTACAGAAAATATGAAAATCAGGAGTTATCACACACTCTTGGTTGTAACATTTTTAGTTTCTATGACTTTGGAAAATCAAATCTGTCTGTAATACCAAAAAAATTGGAAATGTTCATTAGGAGATGGATTTATATTTTTCACATGTTGCTAAATGAATAAAAGTGGTCTATTGGTAAAGATGTAGATTTATGCTGAAGTTTTTTTTTTTTTTTTGAGTTGGAGTCTCACTCTGTCGCCCAGACTGGAGTGCAGTGGCCGCTCCCGGCCACCGCAGCCTCGACCTTCTGGGCTCTGGCGATCCTTCTGCCTCTGCCTTCCAAGTAGCTGGAACTACAGGCACACGCTACCACACCTGGCTAATTTTTTGATTTACTGTAGAGATGAGGTCTCGCCAAGTTGCCCAGGCGGGTCTCGAACCCGTGGGCTCAAGCAATCCACTCACCTCGGCCTCCCAAAGTGCTGGGATTACAGGCTGAGCCACAGAGCCAGGCTATGTTGAAGATTTTAATGTTGATTGAAGAAAGAAAATTATAGAATGTTTAAGTATATAACAGGACTAAGCACAATACCACGCATGGCTTAAGAAAACATTAGGATGTCAGCTCCTGGAGACAAGGGAGGAGGCTTTGTTGAGAAATAAATTCAAAGGTAATTTCAACTACATCTGTAAATATTGACTAGACCAAAAATCAAAGATGCAAAATAAATATTCAAATCATTTTTTAATGCTTAATAATTTCTAGAGGTCAATTATATCACTTTCCATTTGAAATAATTTATAGTGTAAAAAGTAGAAGGAACAAATAAAATGACACCATCTCATTCTGCCTCAGAGCAAACCTGAACAGAATGTTGTGCTAATTTCATCATTTATTTCTGCAAATGTTTATTGACTTCTGTAAATGGAGCACTGGGTTGAATGGACATTGTGGTTAAGCTGATACATTCTTGTCTGAAACGTGTTTACAATGTCAAAGCTTCATCTGATTAAAAAAAAAAACATTTAAAGACAGTGAAATTTTAGGTCATTTCCTGTGGTACTTTGTGTAAATAGCTCTAGTTTTTATCATCCTTGCTCTTTTTACTGTCAAATTTCCTATTGCAAAAAGGAATCCAACTCAAAAAAGGCAAAGTATATTCATTTTCATGTGATAACTAAATATTGAAAAAATGGTGTTTCTATGTGTTCATATAATTACAAGTTTCTTTGAAATAACTAACTGCTAATGCTTTGTTATAGAACTTCAACTTTCCAAAGAAACCATATCAGGGTAGCCAATTAAAGGAGACCATTAAGGAAATATATTGCAATTAAGTTTACATTCAACAGATAGGACTTGTTGGTAGATAAGAGAAATCGTTTAAATGTGGGCTATTTATTTATTTTTACATTTTATCATGTTGATTATCACAGCATGAGGTATTCTTTTAGATTAAAAACATTGTGAAACGTTAAATTTAAAAAATGAAAAAGCCAATATGCACAATTAAACAATTATCACTTTCAACCTAGACTCACAAATGAAAATTAATAGGTAAGACAAGAGCACATAAACACTTAGGGGGTCTCAGTTATACTCTCTGCCTCTGTGGCAGCACCATTAACTTGAAACCTTGGGTTGTTATTAAGAAATTACAGTCTTGCCTCAGGAAGGAAGTAGAGTTATGCTTGTTCATAAGCCTAGGATATATCTTCCTTATCATGAGGATAGGCATTCTCTCTTCACAGGCGAGCTAGATATATGTTTTAACATGTGACATTTAATAAATCCAAAACCCGTATCGCTTCTCTCAAAACACATTTTCAAATTCCATAAAAGAGTGTGTAGTAAGTTTGTAACTTGAGGCAAAGCAAATGCTTCAAATCTATACCAGTGATAGAGAAAATATAAAAGAGTTAATAGCAGCGATAACAAAGACAGAAGCACTTCATACAAGCTCAAAAAACCAGATTATATATTTCATGAACCAAAAATGGAACAGATGCAGAAAATCATGAGCACAGTTATGATGTTAGGTCTGCTGGTCTCCAAGACTTTGAACAGATAGTGGCAATGGTATTCATTCATGAATCACCTGCTTAAAGCCCAGAGGACAGGGTTCTACTTTGAAACTGGCTGGAGAATATCATAAACTTAAGAATCTAGGGATCTTGCAGACAAGGTCAAAGCCATGTGAATAGAAAATTTAGCAAATCGCAGCTGGCTGGATAAAGAGAAGAACAAAATTCTCATCTGAACCCCAACTATAAGGATCAAGGCCCAATGAGGAAGGTGGGCAAAGCTAAAACAGAAGTTTGAGGCCAGCCTGAGCAATATAGAAGCCTCATTTCTACAAATTTTTTTTTTCAATAGCTAGGTGTGGTGGCATAAGCAAGTAGTCCCAGCTACTCAGGAGGTTGAGGTGGAAGGATTGCCTAAGCCCAAGAAGTCGAGGCTGCAGTGAGCCATGATTACACCACTGCACTCCAGTTCTAGCTCTGGCCTGGGTGACAAAGTGAGAGCCTGATTCAAAAAAAAAAAAAAAAGCACATACAAAATGTTCTACACAAATTTAGCATTTAAATGCAATATATATGCACACTATATACATAATATGGTATTTATATAATATAATATATATTTTAGCATAAATTCATAAAAAATAATTTATTCAGATGAGATTAATTTTATGTGTAAGTCTTAAAATAGTTGATACATACCAGATTAGCACACTATATACTTCTCTACTCAAAAGACATAATAATAAGCAAAGTTGAAGAACAAGTGGCAAGAAAATATGAATAATATGTCTAATTGACAAATTATTATATCTGGCATATATTAAGAATGTAGCAAATCTGTAAGGGAAAACAATCAACTCAAAGGTTATGAACACACTACAGATGCAAGAAAAAAATTTTATTAAATATATGAAAAGATGTTCAACCTAAAAGTTATCAGAGATGTCCAACCCAAATTTTTCATTTGTGACTGAGTGGTAAAATGTAAAAGGTCTGCTAATACCATGTGTTGGACATATTGTCAACTTTAGTAGACTAATATAATACTCATAGGTAAAATTACCTTCCTTTACACATACTTAAAATAATTCCTAAATAGAATATGTTAGCATCATAATATATAATATAACTAAATTATAAAAGGATAAATAAAGAAAAGTAATTTATAATGCAATTATGTCGTTAAATACATCAGTGTTTAGGCATGACAGCATAATATCAGGAGCTTGCCTCTATATCACCATGAAGGGGACAGCAATGAGTACAAATCCTGGCATTTTTAGTAGAGGGTTTAATGATCATGGGCGTTGCTGTCATTAGTGATGTACTTTTGGAAGTAGTGACCAATTTTTTTGTACAGATAAGTACCTCTCACCACACACACACTCAAAATAATGTCTTTCTATGATTGCCACCGTGGTTTCAGTCACTGAAAATTCAGCATAAGTTAAAACTAAGCAAAACTACTTTGCAATTATATGAATGCTAATTTACAACTGAGCTCTTAAAATTACACACAAGACCTCTCTCTATTTTCTAATCTTCATAAGTGTCCAGTTACACTTTCAAAATTTCTTTGAGGAGCAGAACATTTCTTATGGTGAGACTGTCACAAACATTGATGGTCATCTCACATTCCTAAACTCCACCAATTTAATGCTGGTAGTGCTTTCCAATCATTATGACAACCCAAAACTTCCCCAGAAATTTCCAAATACCTCTCAGAATGTGTTACCACCATCTGTGGGAAGCACTGACATAGAGCAAGGAGAATGCTTTCAAGACACTGATTATGATATAAATCGGTATAACTTACAGGACAGTATGTTAATTTATAATACATTTAAAGTTATCATTCTCTAAAATGAAGCAATTTCACTTTCATACATACACTCCAAACAAACTTCTTCAAGGCTCAGGGAAGAATGTATGCGGGTGATTATTACAGCATAGAGGAAAACTGAAACCACCTAAATGTCTGTAAATAGGAGAAGGCATAAACAGTGATATGTTCTTGCAATGGAATACCAGATAGAGATGAACTAGAGTTATAAATATCAAAATGGATACATTTCACAAACATAATATTGAGAAAAATTTGAAGTTGTACAATATGCCAACTGCATACAGTTTGTAAAATATAAAATCGACACTTTACATTGTTAAAAATGCATATATATGTAGTAAACAGACAATGACACACACAATATTGTGACAGCTTCTTCCTCTAGGAAGAGGGGGGAGGAATTTTAGCATGTTACCTTCCTAAGCAAAATGTTTAAAGTGAATATTCCAAGTGTTTATGTTATTAGCCTAGTGTCTATGATTTTTTAATATTTTCAATAATAATATGAAGGTTTTTTTTTCAAAAACTGTATATTGCTTAGTTAATGAGAACCAGGATTTCTTTCAAAGTATGAAGATATGTTGATGAAAGAAAATGAAAAAATTCCTTTTTTTCATAAGTCTTTCATCCTGTATTTGAAATATGTCCTTACAAATAAATTTTCCCACAAGTCTAGGTAGCCTACGTTTTTCCTACATTATATGAAATCCTTACAATTAGATGGAATAAAGCTATGTATCATTCATTAGTTTTTCTTAGCTTCTAGCATGATGTCTAATTTGTTCACCACATGTGAGAAATACTTAAATGGCTGAAATGTGGGGGTAGATTGTATGTGAAAATAAACACAGATGAAATGACTGCTCTGTGCTTGGGATATTTTTTGTTTCAGAGAATATTTATCCTTGGGGATGAGGGGGGATATATTTTTATGCCAAAACAAAGGTGTTTTCCACAGTCTCTGAAACTTTAAAAAGCAAAATTCATTTCATAGCCTATTTCTACATATTGTCATTCTGCAACAAACATTGACATACTGAGAAAATCTGTGTTTCTTTTCTCTTTTGTCTTTATTTATTTATCTACTTGGAAAGGTTTATACAATGAGAAATCAAAAATAGGATGTATGTAAAGCTATCCTACTGCTGTTGATCATTCTTATTTCATGTTTGAGTTTTGTTTTTTTTTAAGTTGTATTTTCAGCTTTATTGAGATATAACTGACAAATAAAATAGTATATATTTGTGTACAATGTGATGTTTTGATATACATATACAATCATTGTGAAAGGATTACCACAATCAAGCTAATTCACATGTTCATTACCTTACATGGTTACTTTTGTGTGTGTGTGTGCAGAGAACACTTAAGATCTACTTCCTCAGCTAATTTCAAGTATACATTGCAATATTATCAAGTTCTTCAGAACTTATTCATCCCACATAACTGAAAGTTTGAACCCTTTGACCAACGTCTCTCTCTTCCTTGCCCTAACCTCCACTCTCTGGTAACTACCATTCTATAATCTGCTTTTATGAGTCTGATTTTTTGAGATTCCACTTATAAGTATGGTCACGCAGTATTTGTCTTTCTGTGCCTGGCTTATTAACTTAGCATAATATCCTCCAGGTTCATTTATGTTGTCTCAAATGACTGAGTATCCTTCTTTTTGAAGCATTAATTATATTCCATTGTGTGTGTATGTATGTGTATCACATTTTTTAATCCATTAATCTGTCAATAGACACATTGATTGATTTAATATCTTGGCTATTGTGAATAATGCTGCAATGAGCGTGGGAATGTACATACTTATTTGAGACAGAAATACTGATGCTACTTCCTTTGACTGTATACCTAGAAGTGAGGTTGTTGGATCATAGTTTTAATTTTTTAGAGGAATGTTTATCTTGTTTCCCATAATGTCTCTACTAATTGCATTCCTAACAACAGTGTACAAGGGTTCTCTTTTCTACTCACCAACACCTAGCTTTCGTTTTCTCAATAATAGTCATTCTAATAAGCATGAGGTGATAACTCACAGCAGCTTTGATTTGCATTTCTCTGATGATTAGTGTTGTTGAACCTTTTTTCATATACCTATTGGCCATGTTTATGTCTACTTTTACTAAATATTTATTGAGCTTTAGACAATTGCAACTAGCAGGAACTTCACAGGAATCAGCCTGGAAGTCACCAGTCAGTGACTTTCTAACACAAACCACTGTGCAACGTGGGTGAGAAAGAGTGAAAAGGGGCATTTGAGAATGATGAAGAATCAAGGTGATGAAAAAAGGTGAGGAGTCATTTACAATATTTTACTTGTGACTGTGGATTGGTTAAGTCAATTTCAATTTAAATTATTATTTGCATTGTATTCTTTTTCAAAGACACGTAAGATGTCAATAGACTAGGGACTTACCCTGAAGGGTGATGACTAATAATTAAAGTCAAATTTTGGAACTCAGAATATACAAGTCACTTCAGAAGCACTTCTTGCAAAAGAATGCTAAAGTAACTCTTTTTGTTGCCTGAGTATGCTATTTGTTAAAAGTATTCAATAAATTATGTAGAATAAATAGATTAATTGGATTTGTCATACTAGGGCATTATGCTCCATTTACCCTGAGAGTCAGTTTCCTTCAGTAGCATCAGATGTTGTTTTAGAGTTGCAAGAATATCTATCACGGCAACAATTTAGAGATTAGTTCCACTTATGAAAAATACCAATTTCTATTAAAGCCCATTGTACATTGTTCCTATTGATTTGTCTAAAACTTTAATTAAAAAACTTCCAGGTAGGTCCTGTTCAGGTGTGTGATATAAACTTTTTATTAATTTGATATTTACCATTTTAAAAAAATGTTAGGGGCGGGTTCTCTGGGTAGAGTAGTTTTTGATTGTCATTTGTATTTTCTATCCATCCCAAACTGCAATTTTATGTCTCAATATATGTCCCTAATATTCAATTTTACGTCAATCATTAACTCATTTATTTGATCAGTCAGTCATTCAATGAATGTTTATTAAGTACTCTTATATACCATGTCTCATTATAAGTACTGGGGAGAGAATAATAAACATGCACAAATTTCTGTCCTTATGAGGCTACTCTGAAGAAGAGGTGGACAATAAACTGAATTAAATATGTATATACACACAAATACACATAAACATATATACACATATAATCATCTATTCATTATCTATCTCCTATCTAATCTGTCCATCAAATTGTGCCAAATTATGTAATGTACTAAAGAGAAAACACAGCATGGATTTATAAGAAGAAGTTTGTGTGTGAGAGGGTTAAGGGGATGATGGTGGAAGGCAAGTTGCCGTTTTAGATAGAATGGTCAGGTAAGGCCTTTCTGCATAGGTGGATGTTACAGCGAAGACAGAAAGAAAGTGAGAAAGCAATGTGTATGACTATGAGGAGAAGAAATTGACAGATAGAGGGATCAGTCAACGCAAAGATCCCAAAGCTGTAATATGCCTGGTATGTTCAAAGACCAGAGACTACGCCAGCATGAAGACTGTAAATCTTTGCCTGAACCTCTGGAGTCAAAGATCTCCTCTCTACCACCTGAATCATTCTCTCTTCTTCAGTTACAAAAGCTAGCACTGCAAGAAGCACTCTGATTTTGAACAAGACATAGTATAATTGGAATTTACTTTAGATCCTTTACCCTTAAATCCCACAAACATTTAGTTATCCAACTCTTTCTAATCCCCTCCATCCAGCAACTTTATAGCATACGTTGGCATAATTAAAAATGTTTTGGACCCCTTTAATAGCATATACTACTTGTTAATGTTAAAAAGTCATATATTTGCCTCCAAAAAAGGCAACTGAGGCTTCATAAAGGAAAACTGAGGTATCTGAATTCCATTGGTTTTATAAAATATGTATTATTACACTATGTTCTCAGACTAGAAAAATTGTTTAAATAATAGGGACAAAAATAAAAGTTGCACCAATTTAGTTTTAGCACGTAATACAAATAGAATTATAAAAACATGTTACTTGACTACCATGTGGACTGTTTGTACAAATAATCCCTAATTTATATGGGTTTGTTTTTTCAGTGAGTTCAGATATACTCTGAATATATGCCTTGGTTGTAGAATCTTTTTGCGGTACTTTTGAGCCGAAGTCTCACTCTGTCGCCCAGGCCGGAGAGCAGTGGCATGTTCACGGCTATCATAGCCTCGACCTACTGGGCTCAGTTGATCCTTCTGCCTCAGGTCTCCAAGTAGTTGGGTCTATAGGCATTTGCCATCATGCCTGGTTGATATTTTGATTTATTGTGGAGATAAGGTTTCATTATGCTGCCTAGGCTGGTCTCAAACTCCTGGGCTCAGGCAATACTTTTACCTCGGCCTTCCAGAGTACTGAGATTACAGGCGTGAGCCACCATGCCCGGCGTTTTTAACTTAATTTTTAAAATTTTTGTAGAGATGAAGTCTCACTATGTTGCTCAGGCTGGTCTCAAACTCTTGGCCTTAAGTGATTGTCTCACCTCAGCCTCACAAAAGTGCTGGAATTACAGGCATGGCCTGCACACCTTGGCCATTAGACATATTTTTGAATTTGCTTTATCCTGAACATACAAAGGCAACTTAACTCCTAATTCTGAACTTCTGTCCATCCAATGTTATGTGAAATATTTACAAATATTACACTAAAAATAATTATAAAAACACTGACAAAAATCTTGCCTCTCTTTTCTGTCTGTTCATATATTGTTCCAAACTGTTACAATTTCTGTGGCTGTAAAATATGTTATATCTGCCTCCCTCTTACCTCTTCATTTTCTTTTTCACTTTTTTACTTCCTTTCCTGACTATATTAACTTTATATTCATATTAACTTTAAAATTCCTCTGTTTAGTTTCTAAAAACAAGGTGTTTATTTTTTCATTTACTTTACTGGGTTATAATTTTTATAAAGAATAATGATTTTAATTATGCGGTTCAATGAATTTTCCCCATGTAACTACCACCCTATTTAAGATAGGAAACATTTCCATCACTCAAAAGGGTCTTTAATACCCTGTCCCAGTCAATCACCACCCACCTCTGCCCTAGGCAACTGCTACTCTGCTCTCCATCTCTACAGATTAAATTAATATTTTTTCAGTGTTTCATATTAGTGGAATGATACGCTTGTTTAGACTCTTTCACTCATCTTTAGATCATGGTTGTGTCTCACAGTACTTTCTTTTTATTGCTGTATTATATTGTTTTAAAGGGCCTACCACAATTTGTTGATTTATTCATTTGTTGATGGGCATTATTAGGATGTTTCCAGTTTTTGACTATTATGAATAAAGCTTTTATAAACAACTGTGCAAGAGTTTGTCTGGACATATTTCATTTCTTTTCCACTTAGCAGTGTAACTTTTCAAAATGCATGCTTTACATTTTAAGAAAATGTAAAACTCTTTTGCAAATTGATTGAACCAAATTGGCCATTTGTATATCTTTATTTCTGATGTGCCTGTTGAACTATTTTTTTTAAATATAAAAGTTGGGTTTGCATCATTATGGATTTGTGGAAAATAATTTTTATATATTTCCCTTGAAATTTTTTTGTTGTCATATGTATGTGTTACATACTTATTCCCCAGTGTGTGCTTTGTGTTTTCCTTTTTTTAACACACAGTGTCTCTTTAAAGAAAATAAATTTCAGTTTTAGTAAAGTCCAGTGTATCATGTTTTATTACTTCATGATTTATTTCTTTTCTGGGCTCTGTATATAAAATTTTTGCTTGCTCAAGTACGCAAAAATGTTACTCTTTGTTTTCTTCATGACGTTTTATTTATTTAGTTATTTACTTAGTACTCAAAAGGAGTCTCACATCGTCACCAAGGCTGGAGTGCAAAGGCACGCTCGCAGCCACCACAGTCTCGACCTGCGGGGCGCAGGTTATCCTTACACCTCAGCCTGCCAAGTAGCTGGAACCACAAGTGCACACTACCACATCCAGCTATTTTTTAAATTATTTGTCTTTTATTGTCGAGAGGAGGTCTCACTAAGTTGCCCGAACTGATCTCAAACCCCTGAACTCAGGCAATCCTCTCACGTTGGCCTTCTAAAGTGCTGGGATTGCATGCATGAGCCACCACACCCAGATGAAGTTTTATAATATTTGCTTTTACATTTACATCTATGCTCTACTTTAAGTAAACTTATTTATGTTGAGAGGTAAGGATTGAGGTTCCTCATTTCTTACATGAATATCAAGGTATCCCAGCACCATTTGTTATGAAGATGCTTTAACCTTTGCATCTTTATTGCAGATTAGTTGACCATGTATGAATGGATATATTTTAGGACTCTATTCTGTTGCATTGATCTATGTATCTATTCTTACTCTAATAATACATTATCTTATTACTCTTGTTTGTAGTAATTCTTTGACTAAGAGAAAGTCTTCAACTCTTCTTTTTCAAATTGTTTTGACTATCCTAGACCATTTTCATTTCCATCTAAATCTTATAATAAGCATGTCCATTTCTTTTTTTAAATTAAAATGAGTATTCTTGCATGTTTAAAGCATATCCATTTCTAAAAAAAATCAGCTGAATTTTATTGGAGACTGATCTGAATCTGTGAATCATTTTGAGGAAAAAATTTAAAGATGCCAAATAATCCATGAAAATGGTATATCTTTTTACTTATTTAGGTCTTTAATTTCTTTTCTCAATGATTTGCAGTTGTCAGTATACAGGTTGGTTTTGTAGTTATCAGTGTACAGTATATTTTGTTACATAGTTCTTTAGTATGTTTTTGTACTTTAATTTCTAATAACTCATTGATATTAATATGAAATTGATTTTGGCATATCAATCTTGAATTAAATGAACTATTGTTTTATAATGCTATGATGTAATTTGAAAAACACTAATGTTTGTTTACTGCTGATACATTTTTTCTCTTCTCAAATGTACTAATTTTTGCATTTGTGTATTTAATTATTTATCTTCTTTTCTTAGGCTAATCTTATTATTCTTTTTCCCAGCTTTCTGAGTTTACAGTTTAATCAATTTATTTGCATTAATTTTCTGATGATAAAATAGTTTATGGTTTTTTATTTTGCTATGAAAAAAATTAGCAGTCTCTTTGATTGTATTCAGTTTTCAGTGCCAATTTTTTTGTGACTACAATCAAGCTACTGTTTTTCCTTCCTACATTTAGGGCATATACTGATTAAGAAGTATGTCAGTCACTCACCACCTATGAAAAAAAATCAGAAACATTCTGTTTAAACAGATAGCATTGCAATATGATATGCACTGGATTGGAGTTCAATCAACTCTGTGTGAACCATTTCTGAAATTGGATGAGGTGATGGAGAGAATGGGGAGAATACCTAGAACTCAATATTTCCAGTTTTTCATCAGTTGAAAATAGAAGGTTTGAAAATAATTTTAATTACTAATATTTGATAGACTAAAATGAGCAAATTGTGCAAAACTACTTATGTTCTAAAAGTACTAAACTTCTGAGTACAACATCAGGGTTACCAATCATATTTTCTCCAAATGATGTTTTATTATTCCTCTTGGATATAGATGGCCTCATTTTATTTATACTGAGGTGTGACCCATCTTCTGGTATGACCCATCTATTCTCTTGAATCATGAGTACGAGGCAAATTTTAACTTAACCAGTGACTGCAACAAAATTGTAACATATTTGAAAACTAATGTTGAAAAAATGACAAAATAATAATATCTATTTCTGAAAAAGGAAAGAATGAGGTCTTGGATTAAAGAAGCAGAATGTCTAGAGACCTCAATAGAGTTGATAATGCAAGCAGAAAACACACACAAATACACACACATAGTGAGAAGATGGCATTGTTTTTGCAAAGTGACTGCTAAACCACAAACTTATGTCTACTGGTTTTTCAAACTCTCCTGGAGATAATTAATGAATGTAAGTCTCTCCACAGCAACACTCTTCTGTTTGGCCCCTAACCAACAGGTAACTACATTCCCAAAGATACTGGTCTAATTCCTTCTCCCTGACAAAAGAGCTCAGGGGGAAAAGCACAACTCAGTCTCTCTTTTTCAATTACATCTACCTACTCCCAACAGACTTCACCCAAACAACAAGTCCAAGGATTCTAAACAAGATGTTTTTCTTTTCAGCATGTCCAACTTGGCTCAGCCTCCCTGTAGTGCAGTTCTAGTGTGATTCAATATGATTCTGGAATAAAATCAAATGGCACTTGTTTCCTTTTTTCTTCTGGTGTAAGGAAGTTTCTAATCTCACAAGGCAAATTTCTGATTTATCTGGAATTCACATTCAAAAATGATGTTGACACCTAAAAAGTATAAAGAATAAGAGATTCCTGGACACAGAAAATTCATCCACTGAAATGAATAAACAGAAAATTGAAACAGTGTATAATGGATTCATCTTGAATTTGTGTATATATAATAGGATAATATTGTCCTTAGTTATTCCAGGCTAAGTAAGCTAAATATTTATACTGGTATTCTGTGTATATACAGTCACTTGAAGATAATACCAAATGATAGTACACAAATCATTAAATTTTAAACATTATGTAATATGACATTAAAATTCTTAATCTCTTTATGCTTTTAGTAGCTCAGATGATTTCTCAAAGACCACAGCAGAAAGAAGTTCTAATTTAGGTGGCATGATCTTGCTGTGCAATCCCAAATTCTAAGCTACATGAGGAACAAATCTATACCTCAATTTTCAGTTAGTCAGAAGTTAAAGACCATATTATTGTAACCAAAAGCACACAGATTTAGCAAGATGCTACCAGTAAGGCCAAATCATTTGAGGCCAGCAAAGAGTATCTTTGAGTTGAGCAAAAAATAAATACACCACAATACAATAACACAAATAGAATATTTCTGTTGAATTGTTGGCAAGATTTCTAAAATTCATTTTCTTTTGCAATACATTTGTTACCACAGTTATGAATATTGACCACTTATATAGGTGATAATTGATTTTTATGTAAACCAACATTCTCCTTTCTCTTGTTTACACATCATGAGTACAATGGAAAAGGCATTGAAATGAAATGACTGTGGGATGAGGAATGCATTACACAGTGTGCAATACATAGGAACAGTTTTATAATGGGTAAGCATGCCACCTTTCCTAAGTCACTTTAATGGCATCCCCAAGAAATATAGTAACTGTTTGCCATATTAAAACCCAATCTTTTATAATTAAAAAAAAAGTTTTATACATACGGCTAAGATCTACACCATTCTCTTTAATGCAAGGGATATATTTAGGGACAAGAGGGCATATAACTTGAAATTGGGGTACTCTATTGCAGGTAGGACCACAAGTAGTTTTTCATCTGCGATTTCTCTTTCTCCTCTCCTTTCTCAGGAAATCTCTATCATTGAGGTGACTTTATTTTATGACTCTGCTCAGGACCTTGTGGTAAGCTTGCTATCAGAGCAAGAAATACATAGGATGAATGAATCTTCTTTAACTCACTCCACCATCACTAAAATGTTCATAGCTGATAAAATGTGGTATATAGCCCTCCAGGAATGTAGAATCTAATTAGTATTTCTTACTATAAATCAATAAGTTGAAATAATTACTCTCTAAAGGCAGACTTTTAGTCATTGTGACTAAAGATCATAGAGATGCCTTTTTCTGACTTCTCAATATTTCTCAGATTATATATTATGGGAGGAATTCTTTACTTGTGAATAATGTAGGCCCTAACATCAGTACTTAAACTGTGGTTGAGAAAAAAAAAACATTTTTTTTAATTTGAAAGCAGAATGGTATTTCGAAAGCTCATTGTGCTTCTTTAGTGCATTCCTGTTTGTATTTATGGAGAAGCTCTTAGATAATCTTAGAGATATGAGTAATCCCTGATTGCTTTAAAAACTGTGTGCAAATGGTTTTACCTCCTACAGTAATAAGAATGCACTACTATCAGGACATCTGCTGTCTCCTTTCAGTTCTGCCAGAAAGTACCTTGCTTTGCCTATTTTACATTGCTATCTGATTTGTCAAAGCACTGTTGAAAGTCTTTGACTCTTCTTGACAATCCATCCAAACTCTTCAGGATGGCCCATTAAACAACATATTGGTTATTTTTAACTTAGTCAACAGAGTTCTTTCACTGGTTTCTCTTCTCAAGGAAATGATCTTAAAGCCATTGGATGCTGTTATACTATAGGAAAAAGAAGGAAATTCAAACATACACATTTTTACCACCATTTGCCATCAAATTGTGTGAGTGTATTATAAATAAGTTAAAATCAACTTTGTATACTTGGATCAAGTATAAGATGTCACATGAAATATTCATTTTTTAAAAATAAACTGGAGTGATTTTTATATAGCCTGTTTTTAGAGTCAGCAACTAAGCTATTCCATTATAGTTAGAGTTCTGATCCGTGTTCTCAAGAAGCCTAGTATTAAGCAAGTAATAAGTGTTTCTATATCCATGCTATTCCAATAATAATTTTAAGTAGAGTACAACGTGAAATAATGAAACTGAAAAAAATTATACACTTTCCTCCAATATTTTGTTTCTTTTTATTTTTTTTTTAATTTTAAAGATGTAAGGTACAATTCAGGGTTAGGTATATAAGTGTTCATTGTATAGGTAAAGTTTAGGCCTCACTTTGGTCCCTTCTTAACCTGGTTTGAGATCAGGTACCTTTATTGATGAAGTGTGCCCTCCCCCTCCCACCTCCTCTGGCAGTTACTACTGCCAATCTCTTTCTTGTACTATTATGATAAATGTTCAGGGTCCGTTTATGAGTGAGAACATATGGTACTCAGTTCTTTGTTTCTGTGATAGATCACTGAATATTACAGACACTAAATCCTTCCAAGTTGCTGCAAAGTTTATAATTTTGTCCTTCTTTATGACTATCTTTTTAAAATTTTTAATAAGTGAGAAACAGAAAATTGATACATCCAAGATAATTTTTTAAAATTTAGCTCATTTGCAGCTAAAACTCATGTTTAATTTGTTCATCCTATACCTTTTCTTGTCAATCTTATTCAACTTAACATGACATAATATATTTTCTTTATTTTTTACTTTCCATGATTAAATATATTCAATCCAGCTAAAATTATATTTTTAACTGTAAACTGCTTGTGCATTCCTTGTTGCCTAGTGTAGAGCTTAGTAAATTCTAAATGTTATTATGTATCAGTCACATGGAATTTTTCTTGAGAAAGCTGGTTAGTAATTGAAGAGCTAAGTGGACTCTCAGAGATGTTCATGTTTCACGGTCTTTCTTTGCATTGTAGGCACTCTGATTGAGATTTGATCCACTGCTCATCTCCAAGGAACAAGCTACTACTTCCTGATCACCTATCTTCACCTTGACCATCTAATAATAATTTATAATTTTATGAATTCTAGGCAACTGGCATCTTACAAGAATATCTGAGGAACTGTAACACACCCGTATTGTAATGTCCCACCAACTCTATCCTGATATTTGGATTTTTTTTCCTAGAACACTAGGGTTACTTTCATTACAAATCTTATGAGTTTTATAGGTTTCATTATAATGTGAATCCACAGAAATTTGAGGATTAGAAAGTAAAATCATTAGTTATGTCTTCAGGGGATAACTGTGGTTACCTTGAAAACCCTTGTAAAGTTGTCATAAAATGATACATGGTATATTTTAAATGACTTATGAAAAAGGAATACTGCCTGGCAGCAGCCCCTATGGTGGCTAAGGATATAAAACATTCTGTGTTTAGGGAAGAAGCACTTAAATAACCATGCAAACATAATGTATAGTGTTCCCTAATAAACTAAAGGGACACCATTAAAATGGTCAATAAAAAAGGACAGATTGCTGGTCAGCCAAGCTTGATGGCATGGGAGTCTTAATCAGCTTCTTGAAATGGGTTCGTTTCCCTCCCTGTAGTTTTTACAAACAAGGGAAGCTTGAAATAAACACACACACAAAAATCCATTCTATCTTGTTAGTTTCTACAGTAAAATCTGTAATGCAGATCCACATCATGCTTCTGTGATATCCCTTGAATTACTGCCTTGCCAAGTCCCTGAGTGGCCCCTTACAAAATTTTCTCTCTTCCAACATCTTCTAACAAAGCTACTAGAAATCAGACAAACCATGTGGCCTTATTGCTTATTTCAGAGCTCTGCCACTGTCCAGCAGGAAAATAAGCATCTTCAGTCATAGCCCTTTCCTCAGAGACAACCTTGGCTTCAAGAGCTAAATTAAAACTCTGCAGTCCACCAAGACTGAATAACTCAACCTTCACCTCTGTTCATCTTCCCTGCCTTCTCCACTTCCCTTTATTTAAGGACATTAATTTTTGCTTTTTTATTTTTTGTCTGCCATACACATCCTCTTCTTCTCATAATTATCTAGATTACTTTTTTTTTTTTCCTGTTTGAAATACTACTTTAAATGGTGAGTGGTATTGATCCAACCACCAAAATCCCTATGCAGAGTAAACCTTTGAGTGAGTCAATACAGTGCTAAAAAATCTGGTGAAGTTAATAGTGGACAATATAAAATACTTTGAAATATTGACAGCTTCTCTGTACCTTAATTTTTTCCTTCTTGAAGGGAGAAATTTCTGAAAAACTAGTGTTAATATCAGTGAAATAAAATGAAATGAGAAAGGGTGGCCTATGTGTTAAGAGACATAGAAGAGTTAAACAGCAAATCTCAGTCTGTAATAGACAGGAGGAGATTGAGAGCAATATAAAAAGCATATCATATAATTAAATTACTTTTGCTAGATGGGATACTTTTTTCAACCTGGAGGGTAGGGGAACAAAACATCCTTTAAAAGGTGAGGAATTTTTATAATCTGTTCTAAAATTAAATAATGTGTCATATATCACAGGAATGAAGGGATGAGAAGAGAGAGACAAATAGAACAGAAAAAGCAAAAAACGTTATGGATTGACTTATCTTTCTATTGATCAAAACATCTAGAGAGATTGTTAGAGAAAAACAAGACAACCCAGAAATGAGGACCAGAGTTGTTCAGCAATGCAGAGGAAGTTTCAGTATTTTTTGTCAGAGGAGATGGAGAGCAGAGTTGTTTCCACAAAAGAAGTAATTTTTTTGTTCATTTGCAACTGAAATATCAAGCAAAAACCGGTTTTAAATGTAAACATTTCACAGTTCACTGTGGTTGGTGAAGCTAGATAAATACAAGTTGGCCATGCACTATGTAAACAACGAATGAGGGAATTGTAAAAGGAATTGACTGACAATTCTCTACAATTGTTTTACTAAGTGATCTTTCTATCCTTGGTCAACATAGAAACCCCAAGGGAGCATCAACCATTGATAACCAACTAGGATAGAAGAAGAAGAAAATCCATAGGACTATGTCCAGTTTAGCTAAATATTTCCTAATTCTTTGGTGAGGAACAGTTTACAGTTAATACTTGAAATTCACTGTGTCCCATATGGCTCATTACATTTTCACTGATGCTAAATGCATAGAAATTTGCAAAGACACTTCAAACTATAGTTAAGATTCTGACACAAATACCATTGTTGTCATGGTAAAATACTGAAGGAAAGAATACCCGCATATTTGGTTTCATAAATATATATAGATTCAGCAGATGTTAATTGACAATAGTAAGAATTACCAAAATGAGACTCTTGCAGAACAACTTAGTGTAGGTAATAACTATCTTAGTAGGTATAGTTGTACATTATCACCATTTGAGGTTGACAATTTACACATTTATATTAGACATTTTGGTTATATCTATAATTTTAAGTATTTTTTAGAATAACTTTTTACCTATTATCTTTATAAACACCAAAGGAGATCAAAGATAGTTCAAAATTTAATTATGTCTCTCTATGTATCATAGACAAAAGGGCTAGTTACAATTAGTTTTGTGCAAGATCTAGGGCACCAAGATGTAAATCAGGAAGATAAACTGGTCTAATATGACGAAGCTAAGACAGTATTGAGGCCATTAAAACTACTAATCTGAGCCGGACTCGGTGGCTCAGCCTGTAATCCCGCGCTTTGGGAGGCTGAGGTGAGTGGATTGCCTGAACCCGCAGGTTCGAGACCCACCTGGCCAACTTGGTGAGACCTCATCTCTACAATTAATCAAAAAAAAAAATTAGCCGGGCATGGTAGCACGCTCCTGTAATTCCAGCTACTTGGAAGACTGAGGTTGAGGCTGCGGTGGCCGGGAGCTGCCACTGCACTCCAGTCTGGGCAACAGAGTGAGACTCCAACTCAAAAAAATAAAAAAATTAAAAAAACTACTAATCTGCATGCTCTCCTGAGCTTTTCCAACTCTAGCTTTACCTCTGATACCATGCCTACTTGGTGTTTCTTAGTGACTGGACACCATTGACACCAAGAAGTTAGGTTCATGAGGATCATGGAAGTGATGGTACGGTGAGATATTAGAGATCTATTCTGGTGATTTACAGTTTGTATTTCTCAGGGATTGTCCTAACCTGCAACTTACTTTTCAGGACTGTCACTCCTAACCCCTCCCAGGAACAGACAAAATAGATAGAGGTGGCAGGCCAAGTTTTTCTTTAGTTTTCAAAAGCAAGAAAGAATAATTTTGATTTTATATGTTTTATAAAATAAATTAATGCATAAGCTATTTTCAACAAAATATTTTCTGCAAATTTTTCGGAAAACTACTGATCAAGTCCAATATTCCTACTAGTACAGGAATGTCCTTTTGAGTAACTATGACTACTAGTTAGCGAGGGATAAGATTAAAGTTTTAGCTGATATTACAAATGACACTGATTATTATAATTGGTCATCATATTGATATTAGCTGACTTGAGGAAGAAAAATGATCTTGTCTGCTATGATCTTTGTATTTTTCACAATCAAAATAATGGATATACAATCCTATTAACAATAAACACACACATGTGAAAATTTGTATGTAGTTTCAATGTGTGTTGCTCTCATTTGTGTTTGCTCTTTATGCATTCTGTATGTTTAAGATTTTCTACCTGTAAAGACCTAGCTAGGAAGACTTAAATGACTCATAAAAAGTTTTCCATTGAAAATACTTAATCAAAAGACCAAATAAACAATTAAGAATAAGACAAAGTGAGTTTTGATAAGAAAAGATTATAGCACAGTGGAAGCTGGACATGAGAAATTTATCAAGCTTTTCTGTTACTTTCTCTATTCTGGTGCTTTCACATCCAGGGCCTTGCTTACCCTGAAGTGACTGCCTTTCCCAGGGCTAGTCAGTTTCAACTACCAATGAATGTGCTTTCCAAATACAAACTAACCAATTCAGAACCCACACTTTACTATCTACTCTGTAGAGCTCTCACACTGTGGGTTCTTGACCTAATCACACCAGGGCCTGGTACCAAGGAGCTAAGTATAGTCCCTATGCTCCACAGTCTGCTGAAATTATTCTAACTAGCCAAACCTAAGCCATTTGACCCTGCTTCTCCTATTCCTTTCTGAATAAGCCACACTAAAACCTCTTGCTCATATTTCCTCTTGTCCATCTGACCCCTGACTGACCCTGGTGCTTCCTTGTATGTCTGCCTTACATGATGTGCTGTGGCTCCAATTTCTAGAAAGCCAGAAGTAAATATCTTCCTTCATGACAGTCATTTCTAGGTCTGCATGTCTTACCATACTTGATTAAAACAAATCCCAGGTATCCTTAAAACTGGCTGTAAAATCACATTGTTTTGAATTCTAGCTCATTGGGTTCTTAGATGTGTCACACTGAACAATTTACTAAATCAAAGAGTTTCTGTTTCTTCTGTTTCTTCAGCTACATATGGTAAAAGTAATAGTATTTAACTTAATTAATTGAGTATTAATTTATATATACACTATATATATACACATATAACTTAGAACAATACTTGTCATAAATTGAATGTTCAATAAATGTGAGCTATTTTTATAAAATATAGCAAGCCTAGTATGATTATTATCATTTTAAGTCTCCAAATTTCTAAAATATAAAAAATATATATAAATATATAAATAACATATATCAAATTGTACTCATGAACTACAATTTTAACTTAATTGCTATTCACGGCACATATCTATCTTCTATACATCTGCTTAATTTATTATTTCTCAACTAGTGAATATTCTCATTTACCTTAAAAAGATAATATATTATCCCATTAGCAGGGACGTAAGCATCACAGCCTCTGACTTCTTGGTGAATAACTAGAGAAGTAAAAAGGTTAAAGAAATAAGCCAAATCACTACACAGGTGTTTCACCCCTCATTTCCTGGAGAATGACATTCAAGGATAAGAGTCTCTATTCTGTGATCACAATTCCAGAACTCCTTACACAAATCCAACCCAGCATTCACCCAAGAGCTCACCAGACTTGTGTCCTCTTAACTAATTTCCTGAAAATGAAGTCTTGAGTTAGCCTAAGCAAGTCTAAGTTCCCTCTCATAAGTATTCATTACTGTTTTCAAAGGTTGAAAGAAGGAAAATTTGTGGAAACATGAGAAGCAAAGAAGATCAAAGAAGAGCAGAAAGAGGCAGAGAGAAAAAAAATATTTTTAAAATACTCTGTAGATTTTCTTTCATTAAAGGATTCTTGTCACAGTCCTCAAAAAAATAGTTGTAGGGAGATATGTGTGGCTTATAGATGAGTTTGCTCTGAGCCCTTCCTTGCCTGGCACATTCTTTACTGAAAATTTTGGATAAACTATTTTCCAAAATAGTTTTTACCTATTTTCCAAGCTAGATAGATTTAGCAGCAATGTTTGACTAAAATAGGGCATGATCCACGTAAAAGTGAATCTGGTGAAAATCTTGTCATTGTGATTTGAGTGATACCAGAAACCTCAAAAATTATATTTTTCAGGGATCAGACTTCATCAGCTTTGTTTCGAGGAAATTTTTTCTTGGTAGTTCACACTTTTATAATAATAATTATAGTAATGATTATTATTATAATAAAATTATTAATGACAAAAATAATAATAAATACTGGAAAACAGTTAAAATACTGCATACTAAAATATTTGTAAAGTATCATTTATTTAACACTGGGATGGAAAAGCATTTTCTAAAAAAGTGAAAAATCAAGGTAAGGAATTAAAACAATAAGGGAAAAGAAAATGACACAAAATAAAACAAAAAAAGATAAGGTTTTTTTTTTTAAACAAAAAAAAAACACATTTTCGAAGATTTTTTATCTTATGAATAAGATCTAAAGGAAATTCAGGAGGAACAAATTTAACAAATAAGGAAAAATCACATTCTTATGACATCCCTTTAAATCAATGTGATATGTAATGTGTAATTACTGTTCAACTACTTTGTGTCCTTATCTATGCTAGGTGAACATAAGATACTGTAAGTATAGCTAGAAGATTAAACCTAAATGGAAACTAAAACAAAGGCATTTGGTTTTGAATATAATCTAAGCAAGGCAATGGGTATTAATAGATATATAGCAGTAATGAAAACTTTTCATTTGTCATGGACCAACAAAGATGCACTCCAGAAAAGGGAGAATAAAATATTTCATCTGAATACATTTTGTATAATTCAAGGACTCCCAGGTGAGGACCACCAGATTATGATTTTGTTGAAAAAAATATTTTCCTGCCTCTTCTAAGGTTTGATTTTTATTACTCTGATTATTGATATTTGTTTTTTTGGACCAAATATTAAACTCAGCCATGAAATATTTAGTACAATAAACTAGCAGGCCTGCACTCATTAGTAAAAAATGATTAGGCTTGTAGAGCTTATAAATGGCCTGACACATTATACAATGTTGAAGAATGACCCTCATACCTATACACACAATTCTTAGCTATTATGAAGAATATGGTTTTCAAGATCTAGCTCTGTTTATTCTCCAGAAATTTATCTGTCACATCTTCAGATAACTCTAATCTTTGGGAATCTACTACTGTATAAAGGACAAAAATTATGGGGGTAGAGCACAGAAGATTTTTAGGGCAGGGAAACTATTCTGTAGGCTACTATAATAGTGAATACATGTCTTTATACATTGTCAAAATAGGTAAAATGTACAGCACATAGTGAGCCCTAATATAAACTATGATCTTTGATATTGACGTCAATGTTGTCTATTGTAACAAATATGCCACTTTGGTGGGGGTTTTTGGTAGTAAGAGAGACTGTATATGTGGGGGGAAGGATACCTAATAACTCTGTCAAAATAGTTTTTACCTATTTTCCAAGCTAGATAGATTTAGCAGCAATGTTTGACTAAAATAGGGCATGATCCACGTAAAAGTGAATGTTAAATGTTGCTGTAAACCTAAAATTGCTCTAAAAAAATACATAATTGAATATATATGAAGAAATATAGATATTAAGTTTTGAAGACAAATTCATACTGAACAGGAGCTTTATCCCTGATACAGTCAGAAGAATGACAAAACCTTTAAAAGGCAGTTTAATGAAAGAAATAAATGAATGAACATAACACAATAAAAGGAGTGCTGTATATATATATAGAAGAAAAACTTGATCTAACCTGAGGGAACTAGGGGAAGGTATCTGGTGAAATTAATGCTAATTCCTTTGCTTTAGGTATTTTCTGTTTCTTTTTTTATTTAATGTGAAGCTAAATTTGGGAAGAGAATGTTGGTCCTGGCTTGCACACAAGAAGTAGTAAATATCAGCATGTGCAAAATCTCGGAGAGGAAAGGAAAAAACTGTAAATAAGATGAATATAAGTCACATTTGACTTCTGTAATTACAAGAGGTGCTCAGAGTGGTTACCATCAGGATCCAAACCCTTGTGATTACAGTGAACATCTCTTAAAATGTGTATACATTTTTTTGGCACCCCTGTACTTTTGCTTGTACAATCTTAATATCTACCTATGTCGCTTTTTGAATTATTTCTATGATAGTTACAAAATGGCAATTTTCTAATTCTCAGTTCTTTATTTATTAGATGTTACTCTATTGTAAGGAAGAAGTTTCTTTCTTCCCTGTCCCCCTCTTTCCCTCCCTCCCTTTCTTCCTCCCGCTCTCCCGCCCTCAGTCCCTCCCTACTTCGCTCCCTCCCTCCTTCCCACTGATCTTCCTTGTTTCCTTCCCCCTTCCTTCCTTCCCTTCTCCTTTCCCACCTTCCTTCCTTCCTTCCTTCCCTCTCTCCCACTTACCTTCCTTCCTTCCTTTCTTCTTTTCCGCCCTCCCTTCTATTCACTTTCCTCCCTCCCTCCCTCCCTGCCTTCCTCACTCCCACTTACCTACCTTCCTTTCTTCTTTTCTTCTCACCTTCTTTTCTTCCTTTGTTAGTTCCTTTCTTTCTTCCCAACTTTCTTCCTTCCTTCCTCCCTCTGTTGCTTGCTGGTTTCCTTCTTTCCTTTTCTTATTTATCTCTTTATCAGTATGATCTTGCGGGTTTCCATTTTATCCACAAGTTAGGATAAAAATCAAATAAAATTCCCAAATTAATTGCTCCAAATTTGGTCAATAGAAACTCCTTCAGGATAGATGCTTCTTTATTCTTAAAATACCATCATTATTCTTTGCATTTTTTTTGTTTTTGCATTCTGTCTCTGAAAATGAATCATTAATTTACTTCCCTTCCCTATCTATGCTTTCTTTTAGTAAAATTAATATTTGAAAACAAAAATATGTACTAGATGTCACTGTTTCCAGTCTTCTCAGAGAGAGGGCTAGAAAATATGTGTAAAACACACACGCAAATGCATTTCATATCTGTATTTCCATATCTATCTACATGTATCTATATTTAAATGGATATACATATGTATTAAAATACATGACTTTATACCAACGCCTCCAATTTTAATTCAGTATCCCGTATTTATTCTAAGTATCCCTTTTCCCATATTTGTAGTTCTCTATTTCAGCACTGAGAAAATTGGCTCCTATTATCCACAGTCTTCCAACCCTCACTGGCAAGTGCCTCAATTGCCCAAAGGTACTTCTTCATCTTGTAGAGGACTATCCTACCTGTGCAGATCCTGTCACTGACATATTGACAGAAAAGAAAGAGGGAAGGAAGGAAGGAAGGAAGGAAGGAAGGAAGAGGAGGAGAGAAATGGTTTTATGTATTTTATGACATCTTTCTATGTGAACCTCTCTCATCTCTATTGAAAGCTTTTTTTGTCTTCCCACAATATCTACCATAATACCTTACCCAAAATTTGGAAATGGCAACCTAAGAGCTGAATTCCATCAGGATATGTGACTTATTTAGTCTGCAGAATATTTTAAACTGATTTTGTTTTCAAATTTTATTTTTATGGACATTTTATATATGGGTTTCAATTTCTGATTGCTCTCAAAATCAGAAGTTATGGCATCACTGGACTCATATCCTTTCATGAGGGTTTTTTTTTTTCCTTTATAACACAGTTGAATGGCTGCTGCTTTCTGTAGATGGGATACTCACCAGTAATTTAGCACAGATCTCTGGCTCATTGACTTTACCTGCATGGCACTTGAAGGAGTTTGAGTTTAGACCCTTACACATGGGAAGCTCTGGGTGAATATTTGCTAGTTGATTGATTACTCAAGGTCAAGTTCAGAAACTCAAGTCAACTGTTACCAACCTTCTCTAACAGTTTTGTTTGTTATTTATTCCTTTATATCTCCCACCTTAGCCTAAATTCAGAAACTTGGTCACTACCATCTGTGAATTATAGTAATTTCACCAGAGAATATTGCTTGCAGTCCTCTAGAAGAGTAGGAGAGTGTGCCAGAACCATTAGTTTCAGGGGAATAAAAATTGCTCATTCATAATTTTGTGTGTGTGGTCTATGAGCTGTAAAGACCACTTAAGGTCACTGCTTCATACAGTATTAGGTAAACATTTAAGAGGTAAATACTTTTATCCATCTTTGCTTCCAGCAAAGAAGTAGACCATGAAAACTCTGGAGGGCTGGTTTGATATATGCTTTCACTCTATTATTATCCCTGAGCTGAATGCTCAGTTATGCTCTGTGTAGATGTAGGTAACTGGACCATGTTCAGTGTGAAAGAAGAAAAGCAAATGAGTATATGAAGTCATTATATATATATGTGTGTGTGTGCGTGTGTGTGTGTGTGTGTGTGTGTGTATATATGTATATATGAAAGCAGAGAGAAAGAGAAAGAGAGGATTTCGTTCTTTGTTCATGAAAAAGGGTTTTTGCCCCCAGGGAGATTTACTGATAATTTAGACTCAAGTGAGAAATAAAAATAAATTTATTGTATTTATATATGATAGTTGACTGTTTAATGGTTATATACCATATTCAAAGCCCATGGTTATTTTCTTTGCTAAATATAAGATAATGTCACACTTTTTCCTTGCATTTGTTCATGCATTCATTTTTGGTATGTTGATTGGTGTTATATCATCTTAATATATGTCAGTTGAAGGTAACTACAGCCTGAAAAATGAAAATGACTATTAATGGTGAGCATAAATATATTTTTATGTTTATTTCTCCTGTGAGTTGTTTTTTATGTTACTGAGGTGTTAATGATTTGTATGGAACCGTTAGATATTAAAATGATAAAACCTTTGTCTTATTTGATGCAATTATGCAATTATTTCTTTAGTTTTCTCTTCATTATCGATTTTATATACAATTCTTTTTTTTTTTGAGTTGGAGTCTCACTTTGTCACCCAGACTGGAGTGCAGTGGCCGCTCCTGGCCACCGCAGCCTCCACCTGCTGGGCTCCAGCGATCCTTCCGCCTCAGCCTTTCAAGAAGCTGGAACTACAGGCGCGCGCTACCACACCCAGCTAGTTTTTTGATTTATTGTAGAGATGAGGTCTCACCAAGTTGCCCAGGTGGGTCTCGAACATGCAGGCTCAGGCAATCCACTCACCTCAGCCTCCCAAGGCACGGGATGTATACAATTCTTATGTGCACACTTTTTAAGTAGTCAAAATTTTTAATATACCTCCTTTTAATTTATTTCTTTACTTTTATAGCTTGGGCACTTCTTCCTAAATTGTGAACACTAAATATATATTTGCACCAAATACCTAGTAGACACTGGACATCATAATATATTATGGTTTTACAAGGATGACCAAAGCATGAACCTTCTTCCAAGGGACTCCCCATCAATTTGTTGAGTATACACATATAAACAACTAACTTCATTTCCCCTCTTTCTCCCTCTGTCCTCTTTGCCATCTAGACAACAGAGGACTTAGATATCAGCTGAATTTGAAATATTAGTTACGGATGATTCTTAAAAAAAAAAAAACCCACACAGTTCTTCCCATCACTCACACTCAACTACTGCTTCCAAATTGACTTTAATGGGAGACTTTTCTTGCTAATTTAATAAAGAATCTTCATATAGATCTCAGAGGAATGAAACCTTCGATCCTGTTTCTTACTCAGACAGACACACAGACATGCATTCTCACACCATGTCTTTAAACTGCCAGGGAAGTGTTGAAGGTGAAAAAGAAAAAAAGCAGGGACACATCTTTGCCCGTTAACGAAATTAAAGGCTTTACTTTTCCTGGGAGAGTGTGATTTAAGGGCTAATCAGCACCATGGTCCTTGCACATTATCTAGGAAAGTAGAAATTACTGGCTACTGAATCTGTGCTTGGAAGCTCCAGGGGGAATCTCTGCAGGCCCTCTGATAACTTTTTATGCAGTGCTTGAATATTCCTCCCCATGTAATTGGGTTTGTTTGCTATATATAAAAAGCGGCCGCTGGCTAATCGTCTGATTCTTTCTGTACGTGTTTGAGTAGGACAGTTTACTAGTGCAGATTAAGCTTCTTGTGTTCAGTTTTTCTCTACTCCACTGGCAAGGACTTGAACTGCTCTATTTGCTTTGCTCAGTCCCATTAAATTATTCAATGGCCTTCACATTCATATGTCTTTAGAACATTGCCTCCAAATGAGTCATATTCAAAAGAAAAGCTTTATTTTTAGGCCATTGAAGTCAGAAACAGCATCATAGAGGAAACGATTCTAAAAGTAGATTTTAGTTCATTTCATGTTGGGTACACAAGCTCTGCTCCAAGTTCCATAGGTTGATCACTCTTCAGTAGCAAGGCAATAAGAGAAATAAAAAAAAAACATTTCTCACTTTCATTAAGGCCAATGCCAAGGGCAAAAAAAAAAAAGAACATGAGGGGCAAAGATATCTGAATGCCCTCAGTCTTTCTTTCCTTTTGGAATATTCATACAAAATTGCCAGTGTGATCTCTGTCCCCCCAGTGCTGGAACAGAGAGTTCTGAATGAGAATCTTACAAATATCCCATTTTCTCATCAAATTCATCCTAGGAATTTTGAGCAGGCTGATTTAGGTGGGGAATGTAAGAATTATAAATATCTTGTAGACATTATAAACAAAAAATATTAATTAGAAAAAGTAATCAAATACACAAACACTGCATTTTAGAAACTTGGCAAACTTTCAGTGCTTGCTGTGGTGTGACAAAAATGAGTTCCTGATTTTATATGTGTTGTCACCTTGTTTGAGAGGAATGAGTTTGTAAGAAGACCTTCCACTCAGGATGTCCCAAGGTAACAGTCATTTTTGTGAGCCAAAATAATTAGGCTACTCTGTCACCTGTGGAAATCCTTGGTCCACATGACCCAATGATTGTCCTCACACATATTCTCTGTTCTCAAAAACAAGCAACAAACAAACAAACAAACAAGAAATACATCGACGACAATAAGTAGAACCTCCCCCAGTTTCAGCAAGGTGAAGGAGGGGAATCTTAAAATTTTTTTCTCATTATTACCTTCCTTGACTTTCCAATTGGTATGTATTTGTACCCAAATGCCTCACTTCAGGGACTATTTACCAGTCTTTGCTTTCTTCTTTTCCAGTCAATTATCTGTTTCCTATTTCTATTTTACAATCATATTATACAATATTGAGGAATGGTGTGTCAGGCTATCTCGGCTTTCCTAGACTCAATGACAGGAAATCAATTGTTTTTGTCCTTAGAGCTCCTGAAGTCATCTTCGCCTGCCAGCCATAGCTATATTGGTGTGTGAAGAGTGACTACCTGGAAGTAGGGAAACTGTAATATAATGAAAAATAAATGAGGATTTGGATTCAGAAGTCCTAAATTATTAGTCACAGATCAATTATTTACAAGTTATATGATTGTGTTTAATCATTTGACCTACTGGAATCTCCATTTTCCTTTTCATGAAATATTCTAGCACTATTTAAGGATGAATGGAATTATATAAATAAAACCACCTATATGGTACTTTGTAGTTATGACATTGTAAAATAGATATATGGGGGAGATCCCAAAAAACCCAGAATTATCTCCTTGGAGGGCAGGCCCTTTGTAGTACAGGCTTCCCCCAATAGGTAAGTGTTCTAGGAACCTATGGGCATCAGTGTACCAACTAGCATTGTTGTGAGGGAAGATTTGCAAAAGAAATGTCAGAAACGTCCCAAGTTGTGACAAACACGTGACTAGTTCTTCCACCATGACAACACACCTGCCCACACCACACAGAGTGCTCAGTGGTTTTTTGTCAAAAACAGAATGACCCCTGTGCCCCAACCTTGTTCACCAGATCTTGCCCCAGAACAACTGTTTTTAATTTTCCAGAATGAGAAAATTCAAATGGAAACGTTTTGCCGATGTGGAAGAGGTGAAACAAAAATGGCAAAAGCACTAAAAGTTATCAAAATCAGGGAGTTCAAAAATTGTTTTGGGCAGTGGAAAAAGTTTCTCCATCTTCTGACACAGAGCTTCTAAAATTCTTGGAATCTCCAGAGTTATGAGAGTGTCTTTTGAATGCTAATGAGATGTCTGGTGGCTACTAGTCCCTGGATATCCTCTGGCCGGGGGATGATTGCCTGGGACGGAGCCCTGTTTTTACAGTGTTGGAAGTTAGAGCCCCACTCTGGAGCAAAGGGCTGAAGGTTGAGTTGAAAAACAATGATTTAATAAATCATATCTACCTAATGACAATTCCATAAAACCCCCATAGTACTGATTTCGGAGGTTTCCAGATAGCTGGACATGTGGAGGTTCCTGAAGGGTGACAGGTCGAAAGGGGCATGAAAGCCCCATGCTCCTTGTTTGATACCTCGCTGTATGGTTGCATGCATCTCTTCTATCTGGCAGTTCACCTGTATATCCTTTTAAATATTTTTAAAAAATAAATGGGTACATTTAAGTAAAGTGTTTCCTTGGGTTTGTGAGCTGCTCTAGAAATTTATTTGAGCCCAAAGGGGAGCACGAGACACCTGGCATAGCTGACTGGTCAGAAGCACAAGCCACAGTCTATGCTTTTGACTGGCATCTGAAGTGGTGGTCTTGCAGGACTGAGCGCTGAACCTGTGGGATTTGATGCAATATCTTTAGGTAGATAGTGAAGGATTTGAACTGAATCAGAGGACACCCAGTGGATGTCTGCTAGAGAATCATCTACAGAACTGTTTTGTGTTGGAGGGAAAACCCCAGCATATCTGGGGTTACAGAACTGTTCTGTGTTGTAAGAGTACTGCAAGAGAAACTGAGGTGATTTTTTTCTATTTTTACAGTAATGCTCTCTTCTTCTAATCCTAAGGTCATTAAGTTAGGGGAACAATATGTTAGCTCACTGACATTCTGTGTTTATTTGCAGAATTGATTTCCAAGAAAATGTTATCGAGAAGGATATATTTATTATATCATTGTGGCAAGAATCATTTGAAGAAAAAAATAGGTGGTATAGCTGAAGAGAAAAGTACAGAGTGAATTTTTTTATCCTTTCCTTTTCTTCTCTGTGGTTTTCACTTTGCTCTTTTATCATCATCACTGATATCAAAGAATTTGGAAGAACATTAAAACTCTGCTAGCATTTGAAGCCATAATGCTTTTAGACATAATTTTAAAGCTTATGAGTGATGAGGATTGTAATTTCTAATAGCAGTTGACACTTTCTCCTCCACTCTTCGTGCATTTAAAGAGCTCTGGGCTCCAATCTGCTCTTAGCTATTGTTTGAAGGCTGTTGTTAAAGACAGCAGCTGATACATACCCCTCAGCGGGGTTTGGCCTTCCATGGGTAGCAAGTAGAAACAGGCCTATAGGCTCTAAACAAGAATGGGCACAGTTTAGATTTTAGAGATCCATTCAGGTGAAGGAGAAGTCAAAGAGAGTTCATCCTTTACAAAATAACTATTCATTGAACATATGATTATTCAAAGACTGGTATAGTTAGCATATTATTCTGAGTGCTGGGCAAGTATTTACCAAAGTGACATGAACCCCTCTCTCCTGGAGAGAATAAAAGTTATCAAATCCATTAAGAAATTAATCCAGTCATTTACTTCCCTCTGTGGTTGTATTTACTATCAAAGAGCACAGAATTTGGACAAAATTTTAGCACTTGAAACTTAAACAAAGGCATTCATCAAAAGCATATCTATACTTGATAGACAACTGAAATTATAGTGAAACAATGGAAGTCTATGATATTCTTGTCCAGAGAGGCTCTCACCACTACTCATATTTTCCCAAGTTTAGTATGAATATTTTTCTGGGGCTGGAAAGAGTATGAAAATCAACAATTGCATCACTCAGTTTGGATCAGTGAGTAACACCCATGCCTGATGATATTTTCAGTGGAAATTATGATCTCGTCAGCAGGCAAGTGGAGAAGACCAACATTTTTTATCTAGTGGCTGTTGTCACGTTTAGAATAAGTTTATTTCTGGTAAAGATAATGTACAATTTGCAAGGGAAACCAGAGAGGAACCAAAGTAGTCACACACTCATGGTATGCTGAAGCTACATGCATTGAATAGAGGATACATTAAGAGGCTTTCAGATGTTGGGACAGACTTTAAAAAGGTCCGAATGTTTATGTATTCCTGTTCCCATACACAGTTGCAATAGCAGAGCACAAAATACTTACTGCCTTAAGTTGTTTCAACAGGATGGCCCTAAGAAAGTAAGATAAAAAAATACAAATAATTTTTAAAGTTAGCAAAGATGTCACTGGTCACACACTGTGCAGAAAACATCTCACAGATTTAGGATAGATAAGAGAAGGTTACAAAACAAAACAAAACAAAAAAGAAACAAATAAGCAACAACCAGGCAACTCAACAACAAACTTTATTAATGTAAACAAGAATTCATAGTTGCCACAATATATTATCTAAAATGTTCAATTTTCAACAAAAATAAATAACACATGCAAAGATATAGAAAGTGTGACATATCTTTAAGAGATAAAGGGAGTTAATAAAAATTATTTCTAAATGTTCCCAGACATTGGATGTAGAAATCAAGGACACCAATTACAAACATTAAAAAAAACCAAACAAAACTAATGGCAATCATTTGTTAATTAAAGGAAATAGAAAAACAAATAGATAATCTAAATGAGATACAAATTATTTTTAAAAGAATAAAAAATGTTGCAACTGAAAATTACAAAAAAATGAAAAATGTACTAGAGGGTCACAGTAGCAGATGTGAGATAGTAGAAGAAAGATTAAGTGCACTTAAAGAAGAAAAAAATTGAAAAAATATTGAACAGAGTCTCAGATATCGTTGGGAACATGCCAAATTTACCAACCTATGTATAATAGAAATCCCAGAAAGAAGTTGAGAGGGGAGAAAGGCAGAAAATGCATTTTAAGAATTAATGGCATAAGTCTTTCCGAATGTGATGAAAACACTTTAACATACACACTCTAGAAGCTCAGGCGAATTTGAGTAGAATAAACACAACCAGATCCCTGTCAGTATGTCATAGTCAAACTGCTAAAAGTCAATGACACAGCAAAAACTTTAAAGACAAAAAGACAAAATCAAGCAAACAACACCTCATAAAGGATAGAAGCAATATGACTAACTCATGATTTCACATCTGAAAAAAACAGAGTCCAGAAGGCAGTTGGATGGCATAGCAAATTAATCAAATAAGAATTGTATATCCAATAAAGTTATATTTTAAATAAAAAGTAAAGAAAATTTCAGATATGCATTGTTAGTAGGTTTTCCATAAGTAAAAGTTCTTTGAATGAAAGAAAAAGACAAAAGGCAATAAACCAAATTCACAGGAAGAAATGATAAATATGTAGGTTAATATAAAATAGTTTATAGATGTAGTTTTCTCATTTCTTTTACAAAATTACTTAAAATATATAAGATGGCACAAAGTAATAGTTATAACACATTATTACTGGCTTTATATGTCCATAGATGTGATATATATCAGATGATATCACAAATAGGAGAAGACTATTGTTCTATAATAAAGTAACACTTCCATATTTTATCAGAACTAATTTTACATTATTCTAAAGTAGATTGTGATTAGTTAGGGTTAGGGTTAGGGTCATAATCCCTAGAGCATCTGCTAAAAGGACACTCTAAAGAATTGGAAAGTAATCCATGGGTGAGTTAAAAATTAGATATAAATACATATTTATTAAAAACAAGCCGGGTTCAGTGGCTCAGCCTGTAATCACAGCACTTTGGGAGGCTGAGGTGAGTGGATTGCCTGAGGCTGCGAGTTTGGGACCCACGTGGGAAACTTGGTGAGACCTCATCTCTACAAAAAAATCAAAAATTAGCCGGAAGTGGTAGCACACGCCTGTAGTTTCAGCTACTTGTAAGGCTGAGGTGGAAGGCTCGCCGGAGCCCAGCAGGTCAAGGCTGTGGTGGCTGGAAACGTGCCATGCACTCCAGTCTGGGTGACAGAGTGAGATTCCAACTCAAAAAAAAAAAAAGAAAAAAGAAGGCACTAAAAAGAGAGAGGAACAAAAAAGAAAGAGGGACAAAAATGATTTACCAACAAAAAAGTTGATAAATCCAACTATATCAACTATTACATTAATTGTAAATGAATTAAACATGCCAATAATAAGTTAAAGCATGATAGAATTTAGTGATAATAAATACGGGATTGATATTTTGAAAAAATATAAAATTATAAATGTACACATATCACACCTAACAACCAAGCCTGAAAATAAGTAAAATTAAAAAATCATAATTTTAAAGAGGAAATATACCATTCAACAATACTAGAGATTTAAATAGCTTACTTTCACAGATTGATAGAACACATAAGTGGATCCTCTGGCTTTGTTCAATTCTGAAGCTGGACTGTGGGTTGAGGGCTGTACTTTTTGTACTTTCAAGGTTTAATTGAGGGGGGAGATGTGATTCACCCTGGAACCCATTTCCTACTGCCTTACAATCTATATAGGTTTGCTCCCTGGAAGTAAAACGAGGTAAGAATCAGGAATATAATGGAAAGGTGGTGGGGAGGGGGGGTGCAAAAGAAAGGTGGAGAGAGAGAAGAGTAAGAGGGAAAACAGATGTACCAGCTACCAAATGAAAAGAGATACAAAGACAGAAAACAGTAAAAAAAAAAAAACTAAACTAAATTAAAACATACAGATAATTATACAAAAATTATACAAACACAGTCCAACAAAAATCTGTCTATTGATTGTACTCTTCTCATTCACAAACAGGAACTCTAAAGAATAGAGGAAAAAAATCAGTAAAATAACAGAAACAAAGCAAGTATGAAAATGTTATCAAAAACAGAAAGAGAAAAATACTAAAACAAAAAACAAGAGAAAAATACTAAAACAAAAAACAAACAAAAATGAACAAAACATACAGACCAAAAAAATGATAAAAAAATAAAAATGAGGAACCAAACTCGCTTTGAGGTCATTCCTTTAAGTCCAATGTCCTTTCAGCTCTGATCTCTAGCCTCTCCCCTCTGCTCACAGAGCAGGCAGATAGGGTTGCTCACAAATTGGTTCAGATGCCCCAGGCCTGCTTCGAAGAAGGGTGGATCAGATCTGGACTCAGCCGGCTTGCTGCCTATCAAGTCTGAAACACAGATCTGACCAGTCTGTGTCCAATCCAGCATGGGGGAGGGGCTTCTGTCTCTCCCACTTTGATGAGATTACCTTAGGTCCCAAGTTGGAGGCTGGGTGGTGCTGGGTGGGGCCCTGCATATCTCTGCCTGTTCCTTTGTGGGGACTCTCACAATTCCAACCTGTCATAAGCTCCGCCCCCAGAAAAATCTTTTCAACAAAAATGCTTAGACAATTGTATAACCCTACAGAAAACTATAAATTTAAACTCTTACCTCACACTATGCATAAAAATTAATTCAAAATGAATCACAGGCATAGGCGAAGAGCAAGAACTATAAAATGTCTGAAAGAACACAAAGGATAACATCTTCAGAAACTTAAATTTGACAAAGAGAGCTTAAGTACAGTACCAAAAGCACAATCCAAAAAAGAATAGACAATTTAGAATACACCACTAAGAAAAAAAAAAGGTAAACTACAGATAGAAAGTATTTGCAAATTACATATCTGAAAAAGGACTTATATCCAAAATATATAAAGGTTTTTAAAAATATAAATAATAAGACAAAATCATGAATTAAAATGAACAAACATTTGCATCACCATTTCAGCAAAGAAGTTATAGGAATGACTATTAAGTACCTTATTGTATACACATATCCTTAGTAATTATGGAAAAGTAAATTAAAGCCACAATGAGATATTATCACACATCCAAATATAGTTGCTAAAGAAGCTCTCACCATCGTACATTGATAGTTAAAGGAGCTTGAATGCAAATATTAAATGGGGTAGCCACCATGGAAAATGGTTTGGCAGTCTTAAACATTAGACATAAATACACAATTTCATGCAGCAAATCCAAAGTTGGGAGTCTAACCTGAAGTACACTCAAGACAAGTTAAATATGACCACAAAAAATATTAATGGGAGTGTTATTCATACTAGCTCAGAATTACAACCAATAAATGTACATCAAACATGACTCTAAAAACAAAATGTGTTGTATTTATACAATTGATATAATTTGCAATTAATAAAGAACAAACTATTGGCATATAATGCAACACAGATAAACCTCAAAATTAATAAACTTAATGAAAGAAACCAGCAGCAGAAGACCATGTATTATATCATTTTATTTTCATAAAGTATCTAGGAAAAGTAATTCACATAAAAAGAAATAAAATAAGTGTTGTGTATAGCTGGAGAAAGAGGTGAAGATTAACTTCAAAAGAACACCCCCAAAAGTTTGGTGTTATAGCTTTCATGATTACTTGAGTGGGGAGTGGCAGAATAGGTATTGGCTTTTGTTATTTTTTCCCTATAGGTAATATAAAGTAATGAAAGTATATGTTTTTACTTCTAGACATGATATGCTGTTTCGCATGATTTCCACATTTTTCAGCCAAGAATTATTAGATTGTATTTGTATGATACTTTGGTTCTCTACCTTTTAGATCTGTATTTCCATGCCAAAATTCTTTTTAAAACCATCTGAAGGTATACTCAATGCAACATATATCAATATGAGGTCATTTGCATTTTTTCAAAAATGTCTCATCTCATTTGTGAAGCATATTTCTTTCAACATATCAAAGTATATACTCTCACTGAATCCACCCGAACCCTTTTTAAATTACCCTTCTAAGCAAAATACTTTCATTTAAAAAAATGAACATTTCCTATACCCAATTTAACTTTTTGTGTTGAGCTCAAGCAATATGAAATATCTGCTCAAATGGGAAATATGGGAAGGAATTGTAAGGGAAAGTTAGTAAGATTAAATGGAAAATGACTCTCTAGAGTCTGATGTATGGCATTAATGATGTGGTGTAGCTGAGGGGAGGAGTTAGTTCCTTGCCTATTGTATCAGGGAAATGAACAGTGGCTTTTATTTGTTAAGCAGCAAAAATTTAAACAGACTGAATTTTTGTTATAAAAATTGCCTTATAATTGCTTTAAAAAAAGCATGTACAATTTTATTGCCAAGAAGAAAATTACAGTTTATTCTCACGGTCCCCATTTCCACCACTGTCACTTTCAATAATTATGTTTATGCTTTTTTGAAAGGTTAAACACCTCTTTGTTATTACTGTGTGCCTTGATGGCAGGTAATGACAATAGATTTCATTTTTAAGTATTGCAAATATTTCTTAAAATATTTTTCATAGAATAAAAGTTAATTAGCCTTATCTCACATGGTTGGCAATGTGTGTACTGTTAGCCCTTGTTATCCATGGATTCTGCATCCATAGATTCGACCAACCACAGATCAAAAATATTTGAAAAAAAAGTCTGCACTAAACTTGTATAAACTTTGTCTCTTGTCATTATTCTCTAAACAATACATTCTAATGTATACTTACATGACATTTAGGATGTTTTAGATACTTCAGGCAATCTAGAGATGACTTAAAGTATATGGGAAGATTTGCATAGGTTATATACAAATGCTATGCTATATTATATAAAGATACTTGAGCACTCATGGATTTTGTTACTTGGGGGAAGTTCTGGAACTAATCCCATATGGATATCAAGGAACGACTATATAACTGTATAGTATTTTAATGCAAGATTTACCGTAATAAAATGCTAAATGATATGTAAGACTGTACAGATTTTAAGCACAGTAAGAGGTTTTGAGGAAGTAGAACTTCCTTTGGGTTGGCATACTAAGGTAATGAATCTCGGGACATACTACTCCAAAATATGGCATCTTGACATACTGAATATTTTAAGCTTAAGAAATCTGAGAAAACGGAGGAAGCAGAAAGATCTCTCTGACATTCTCCTACTTTTTTTTTTTGGCCATGAAACAATTTATAAAAATCTAGGAAGAATGTTTGGTTCTTACTCTAAGTCGTGTGAGAAGTGCTTTTTTTTACACCAAGATAAAAGGATCACAGGGGCACAGACAGATGCATCTAAACAAACTAGATTTCTAAGTTTCTCCCTGTTTACAAACATTCAGTCATACTTTGTGTCCTCTCAAAAGTCTCTATTACTATCTTCTTTTCATAAATCTAGTATAGAAATACCCAGGTTTATCCATTTTTGAGGTTATTTCCTTATTAAGGGTACCATGTAATATAAAACATCCATTAAATGTTTGGAGGTTTTTCTTTTGTTATTCTGTGTATTGTTACAGATCTCAGTCATGTACCTAGATGAGCAGAAAATGTATATGTTCTTTTCCCTACAAAGAATGAATTTGGTAGTATATCTAAGCAGACAAAGATATGGAAAATGGAGAGAGATTCAGGTATGCGTACACAATGTATATAGGCAAAGGTCATGCAGTGACCAAACAGCATACTTTAACGATAGTTCTTATTCCACCACATCTACTGTCAGGCTCTCTGAAGGTGGTAGAGACAGAGCAGTAGTAGAAAAAATTATAATTTAATTGTAATTGCTAGGGAATATATATAAGTATAATCATTTTGGGAATGTTTCACATAGTTAATTGAACTACAAATCATAGGTAATTATAATCAATGAGCGAGCATTCAATTACTAGTAGTTCAATATAAATTCCAAAATATGTTAATTTCATTTTGAAGACATTTTGCAAGCAAAAAGCAACCTTTAGGTTACTATTTCCATAGTAACAAAAGGTAGTAAGGATGGCTATACTTACATGAGACAAAGCATACTTTAAGTTATAAAACTGTCTCTAGAGACAAAGAAGGTTATTACATAATGGTATAAGGGTTAATTCAACAGGAAGATATAACAATTGTAAATATATATATATGTATATATATACCTAAATATATAACAATTGTAAATATGTACAGAACATCTAATTATATAAAGCAACTATTGACAGAAATGAAAGGAGAAATTGACAGCAATACAATATTAATAGGATATTTCAAAATAACACTTCCAATAATAGAACATACAAAAGAAAATCAGTAAAAAGACTGCAGACTTGGGCAACACTTTAGATGAAATGATCTTAACAGACATACCTAGAACTTTGCAACCACTAGTAACAGAGTACACATTCTTTTGTGCACCCACAACATTCTCAAGAATAAGTCACGTGTTAGAGCACAGTACAAGTCTAAAAGTTCACAATATGTGGAAACCACATAACACATTTTTAAATAATAACTGGGTTAAAAAGAAAATTGAAAGGAAATTTTTAAGAAATGTAGATAAATGAAAACAAAAATGTAGTACATTAAAGTTTATAAGAAGCAGCAGAAGCAGTATTAAGAGAGAAATTTATAGGGAGAAATACCTGCACTTTAAAAAAAACCTACATAACATTGCACCTCAAGGAGTTAGAAAAACAAAAACAAAAACAAAAACTAAATCCAAAGTTAGCAGAAAGAAGGAAATAACAATACTCAGAACAGGAGAAAATCATGTAGAAAATAAAAAAGAAATTATAGAAAACATTTAGAATAGGTTTTTTGAAAAAAGTTAACAGAAATCAATCAACTTTTAGCTAGACTAGATTACCAATAAAAAGATAAATATATAAAATCAGAAATGAAAGAAGAGGTATTACAAAGTATTGCTCAGAAATAAAAGAAAGCATAAAAGACCATTATGAACAATTCTATGCCAACTAGTTGTATAACTTATAGGAAATAGATACATTTGCAGAAGTATATAAACTACTAAGACTGAGTCAAAAAGAAATAGAAATCCTGCCAGTAAAAACATTTCCGATAAAGAAAATCCCAAGTCCAAATGACTTCTTGACTAAATTCTACCAAACTTTCAAAAAAGAGTTAATACCAACTATTCTCCAAACCTCTTTGAAAAAAATAAAAGCAGAGGAAATACTTTCTAACTCATTTTATAAGACCAACATATCTCTGATATCAAAGTCAGACAAAGACACCATAAAAAAACTACAGGCCAATATTTCTGATAAACATAGATGCAAATGTACTTGATAAAATAACAAAAGAGATTCAATTACACATCAAAAGGATTACATGTCATGACCAGGTGAGATTTATTGCTGGAACTCAAGATTGATTTAACATACACAAATCAATTAATTTGCCATATCACATTAACAGAATAAAAGATAAAAAAAATGATAATCTCAATAGTTGCAGAAAAATCATTTGACAAAGTTAAAAAATTTTTCATAATTAAAAACTTTCAACAAAATAGATTTAAAATTTTTTCTCAACAAAATAAAGGTTATATAAGAAAATCACATAACTAATATAATAATCATTTGGGAGAAACTATATGCTTTTATTTCTGAGATGTAGTACAAGACAAAGATGCTGACTCTTGCCATTTCTATTTAACAAACTACTGGAAATATTTGCAAGAGCAATCAAACAAGAAAAAGAAATAAAAGGCATTCGATGAGAAAGAAAGCAATGTTATCCCACTTTGCAGATAACATGATTTTTTATGAAGAAAAACTAAAGATTTTACAAAAAACTGTTAGAACTAATAAATGAATTTATAGGATGAACATACAAATTAATACACAAATATTAGTTGCATTTCTTCAGATCAATGATAATTTATTTCTAAAAGAAATCTTGAAGGCAATTAAATTTATAACAGCATCAAAAGAATAAAACACTTAGGAATAAATGTAACCAAGGAAGTGAAAAATCTGACAATAAAGACTATAAAACATTGATGGGAGAAATTGAAGAAGACACAAATGAATTAAAAGATATCCTGTGTTCATGGACTGAAAAAATTAATATTGCTAAAATACCCATACCTCCCAAAGCTATAAACACAATGCATGAAACTCTTGTCAAAATTTCATGGCATTTTTCACAGAAATAGAAAAAAAAAAGCCTCTAAAATGTATATGGCACCACAAAATTGAACAGCAATGCAATACTTAGAAAGAAAAACAAAGTTTGGGGCAACAAGCTACCTAGATTCAAATTATATTATAAAGCTATCATAATTAAAACAGTATGCCCTTGACACAAAAACAAACACAGACATATGGAAAAGAATGGAGAGTTCAATAGCTAAACCCAAACACATGTGATCAGTTAATTTTTGACTAGATAATCAAGAAAACACAGTGGACAGAAAATAGTCTCTTCAATAAGAGAGTGTTGGAAAAACTGTATATTCACAGGCAAATAAAAAGAAATCAAACTCATAATTCACACTATACACAAAAAATCAACTTAAATGTATAGTCTTAAATGTAAGACCTAAGACCATAAAACTCCTAAGAAAACATAGGAAAAAATTCTTGTATTGGCCTTAGAAAAAAATTGTTGGATATTACACCAAAAGTTAAGGCAACAAAAACTGAAACAAAAATAAACAAGTGTTATTACATCAAACTAAAAAGTTTCTGCAATAACAAAGAAGACAATAATCAAAATAAAAAGGAACCCTATGGATTGGAAGAAAAAAATGATAAACCATAGATTGGATAAGGGGTTAATATTTAAAGTATGTGAGGAACTCACACAACTGAATAACACACACAAATAATCCAATTCAAAAATAGGTAAGGAGCCTGAATGTACATTTCTTCAAAGAAAACATATAAATGGCCAACAGGTATATGAAAAAGTGCTCAACATCACAAATCGTCTTGGAAATGCAAATTGAAATAACAGTGTGATGCCATCTCACACATGATAGGATAGATATTATCAGGTCAACAGAAAATAAGTATTTGCCAAGGTGTGGAGAAAAAGGAAGTTTTGTACACTATTGGTGGAACTATACATTGTAACAACCATCATAGAAATGGAAGTACCTCAAAAAGTTACAAATAGAACTACCACATCATCCAGCAATTCCTTTTCCGGGTATATACCCAAAGGAAATGAAATCAGCAGCTCCGAGAGGTGTATCTTCACTTCTATCTTCATTGCACCATTCTTCACAGTAGCCAAGATGAATGGACTAATACAATGTAGTACATATGATAAACTATTATTCCATCTTAAAAATAGGGATGCTGTCATTTGCAACAACATGATTGAACATGGGAAACATTATTCTAGGTAAAATATGTCAGATACAGAAAGAAAAATACTGCATGATCTCACTCATACATGAAACCTGAAAAAAAAGTGGAATACAAAGAAACAGAGAGTGTGAACAGTGGTCACAAGAAAAGGGACTGTGAGGAAATAGGAAGATGTAGGTTAAAATGTTCAAACTTGCAGTTGTATAGGATAAATAAGTCTAGAGATCAAATGCACTGCAGAAGGACATATATTGTATATTGATAATTTTCTAAGAGAACAGACTTTAGGTGCTCTTATCGTAATACCACAAAGAGGTGAAGATGGAGAGTGGTGGACATATTAATTTGTTTATTTATAGTAATCATTTATATATATATATATAATATATATATTATATATATATCAAAACATCAAGTCTCACACCTTAAATATGCATAACAAAAATAATTTTAAAAAGAAAAAGCCTGAATCTTTAAGGATCTCAATATTATTTAAATTCTAGCAGTATAATCCATAGTTATTACAGGAAATATGTCAAATGGAGATCTTTTTTTTTTTTTTGAGTTGGAGTCTCACTCTGTCACCCAGACTGGAGTGTAGTGGCAGCTCCCGGCCACCGCAGCCTCGACCTGCTGGGCTCCGGCGATCCTTCTGCCTCAGCCTTCCAAGTAGCTGGAACTACAGGCGCGCGCTACCACGCCCGGCTAATTTTTTGATTTATTGTAGAGATGAGGTCTCACCAAGTTGCCCGGGCGGGTCTCGAACCCGCGGGCTCAGGCAATGCACTCACCTCAGCCTCCCAAAGCGCGGGATTACAGGCTGAGCCACCGAGCCGGCTCTTGCAATGACTTTTAATGTTGCTTTAACATGACATCAAATCCCATTGAATCTCACAAGGAGAGTCCTTCCTTATTTAACTTACTTTCAATTACTCTAAAAACATCAAGGAGAAAACCTCAGATTGGTGTTAATGGGTTTTTAACACCTCTCCAACACTTTATGAGGAGGCCTCTGCCTTTCCTCCCATAGCCCCTTTGATGCAGAGGGCAATGCAGCTGCAATTCTAGAACAGCAAGTCTGCCCTTGAGTCTGAGTCACCATTACTGACTGTGTTGTTACTGCTGGGAGGGCCAGAGGACCGCAATGGGAGCAGTGTCTTCATCTGGATATCTGGCCTTTCTGTTTGAGCTCTCATGTCTTCAATTTTTCAATCTCCTTTTCTAGAATTTAATAAACCAAACAAGAACTTTCCCTGACCTGAATATTGGGTTTAATTGTGCTGTGTTCATTATTACGCAGCATTTTGCCCACAATTACTTCCTGTTCAAGTTCCTGTTTGTTGCTGTGCTCTGAGCACCCACCTAGGAACTAGAGGCCCTGGGAGGAGTTAAGGGGAAGAAGAAGACAAAACATCCTGAAGGGTAACTTAGCTAAGGGAGTGGTGTAGATAGATATAGGACCACATGATATCCCAGATCGAACCAACCCCAGCTGTTCAGAGCCAGTCCAAAGGACTTAAATGGTAGTAATTCCACTTCTGGGTACATAGCTAAGAGAAACAGGTGCATATGTCCACAAAATAATATGCACAAGACTGTTCTTAGTAGAGTTTTCCAAAGTAGTCCCAAACTGGAAACAAACCATATGTCCATAAACGTTGAATGGATAAGTAAATTGTGATATATTCATGCACAGCCATAAAAAGAATGAGAACACTGATACACACAAAAACACAGATGAATCTTACTGATATTATGTAGAGTGAAATAACCCAGATACTATATGATTCTATTTATATGACATTCAAGAACAGGGAAAACGGATCTTTGATCTTAGCCTTTATTTTTATTTATTTATTTTTTTTTGAGTTGGCGTCTCACTCCGTCGCCCAGACTGGAGTGCAGTGGCCGCTTCCGGCCACCGCAGCCTCGACCTGCTGGGCTCCGGTGATCCTTCTGCCTCAGAGTAACCGGAACTACAGGCGTGCACTACCACGCCCGGCTAATTTTTTTGATTTATTGTAGAGATGAGGTTTCGCCTGCCCAGGCGGGTCTTGAACCCGCGGGCTCAGGCAATCCACTCACCTCAGCCTCCCAAGGCGTGGGATTATAGGCTGAGCCACCGAGCCCGGCTGATCTTAGCCTTTAAAAGGAAGGAAATTCCTTTTTTTTATTCTCAAAACATTTTTTTTTAGATTTTAAACATGTGGTGTACAACTCAGTGTTAGGTATACGAATGTTCATTATGCAGGTACTCTTGTTGATGAGGTGTGCCTCCCCCTCCCCTGGAAGTTTTTCACTACTGCCAATTTCTTTTTTATAGTATTATGATAATTGTTCAAGGTCAACTTATGAGTGAGATCATGTGATACTTGGTTCTTTGTTTCTGTGATAGATCACTCAGTATTATAACCTCTAAGTCCATCCAAGTTGTTGCGAAGTTCAAAATTTTGTCCTTTTTTTTAAAATTTATTTTATTTATTTTATTTATTTTTATTTTTTTTTTGAGTTGGAGTCACACTCCGTCGCCCAGGCTGGAGTGCAGCGGCCGCTCCCGGCCACCGCAGCCTCGACCCGCTGGGCTCCGGCGATCCTTCCACTTCAGCCTTCCAAGTAGCTGGAACTACAGGCGCGCGCTACCACGCCCGGCTAATTTTGTAATTTATTGTAGAGATGAGGTCTTGCTTGCCCAGGCGGGTCTCGAACCCGCGGGCTCAGGCAATTCACTCACCTCAGCCTCCCAAGGCGCGGGATTACAGGCTGAGCCACCGAGCCCGACTTAACTATCTTTTAATTTCAACCCAGATTTAATAATTTGTTCTTTATAAACACTATCAAATTTTAGGAATCTTAATATTACATTCTACTCTTTCAAGGGTAATATTAAGCACTTTAATTAATCCACTTGATTTTATTCTTTACATTTTACAGTGAGTGTATTATTTTACTTTATTACTTTTTGTTCCCTTGTGAAAACAAGGAAGCAAGAAAAGATGGTTTCATCCATCTACACCTTTTTCTTTCTCTTGTGTATTATACTGCACTTTACTATTCCATCAAAATTTGTTTCTTTTATAATTGTTTATGCACATTTCTCTCAGATCATATAAAATGAAGCTAATAGTTTGAAAGGAGATACTTTTACTTTTTAGATTCTCTTTCTTGCTCTATATCTCCATTCCTCTTCTTTCCCTGCCTATTGTTTCTCAACTTCAAGGTTTTGCTGAGCTAACTTTGAATTTTGAGGTCCAGAACTTTTTAAAAAATTCGATTTGAGTTTCTCACACATATTTTTTAAAATTCTTATGCAAGTCATTTGTATTTCACATTTCACTTCAGCAATATTTAAACAAAACCATTTTATTGCATTTCCGCAAAAACAGAGGCCAAAAAGTTTGAGGGATACATTAGTAAAAAAGTTAAGTCAAAAGCAGGTAGTTCCTATAGAAATACCCAGACTCCAATAGACAAGAGCATGAAGCTAGGAGAGGCCCCAAGTTAGAAGGTAGAGTAGGATGAGTTACTGTAGCTGTCTTTAAGCAGTCCACTTATTGCATATTTAAACCCCAATTCTTGAGGGAGAATGGACAGAGATTTTGATAGATCTGTGAATTTATTTTCATTTCCAACCAAAAAACTTAACTACTGGGGTACAATGACAGGAGCATGGGATTTATAGTCACACAGATTTGGACAGAAGTTATTCTTCTTCCACCTTTTTCCAGACGATACCAGGTAGTTACTAGCCTCCAGAGGTCTGCTCTCCTATCTGTGAGAAGAAAATAATGATAACCATTTCACAGGATTGCTATGAAAATATATAAGACCACAGCCCTCTGAGGAGAGTATCATTAGGCACCCAAGTAATATATTTAGGGACCTGGTTTTCCTTGTCCAGAAATGAGTGCTGATATTTGCCTTAAGATAGTAAAACTAATTCGAAATTCAAGCCTCACATCTGAGTTTCCTGCTGAGAAGAGGAACAATCCGAACAATAACACCTTCCCCCTCCAGCCATGCATGTCTGTTTCTATTTTTGTGTTCACTTTTTGTCTTTGTCCGGGAACACATATAGAGTTGGAAGAACCTTGAACTGGCAGACCTGTGCTTTGCAAAAATGTTCTTTTAGATTTGATAGGCAACTACTTTTTGGCTTACTTTTTTCACGTAAGAGATGTTTATAAATCACTAGAGTCTTAGATTTGAATCCAAGATCTAGTTAACAAAAAAATAAAAAATAAATTCCAAGATAGCTGCGGGACATAATTATATTTTGATTAATCTGGTATCTTTTCTTAGAATGTCTCTAGGAGACACTAACCTCCTTACAAAATGATTTATGGCCTAACATGTCAGCTTGGGAAATATATGTTTCCAGCTGAAAGGGACATTTATAGGGTAACAAGTCCACACTCTGCCTCCAGGCATGGAGGTGTCTAACGTCGCCACTACTACACTCTCTCTACTTTTGTTACTGATTTTCTTCGACCTCAGATTTTGAATTTTTTAAATTAAGCATACATTAAATAAAAGCTTGTTTCTCAAATGTACATCATCAATGAGTTTTTGGTTAACCTCGCCTAACCTGTTATTTTTGAAATATTCTTTTCTCCCCCATCAAAAATGAAAGAAACACTACATTTTGGTTAGTCATATGGTAACTGAATTGTAGATGAATACAAATCTTACCATTTCATTTTTTAAAATCTTTGTATCATACCTCTTTGGATTAGAATTACCACCTCCTCCAGTTGTTTAGCTGTACAATCTTTTTCTTTTTTTTAATAATCAATATTTTTTATTATGATATTGTGGGGTACAGTTAAGGGTTAGGTATACAAATATGCTTCATTCAGGCACCCTTGTTGATAAGAGGTATCTCCCCATCCCAAGACAGATATTGACTACCGTTAATCCCATCTCCCTTCTCTCTCTCTCTCCTTTTGATAGTCTTTAAACTATATATGTATTCTTTGAAAAAGTATAGAGAAAAAGAAAGTAGATAAATCAATCATTTTATTCACAAAGTTTTGTCAAGTCTTGTAAGAAATCATATTCAGATTCTACCAATCCTTCTTCTTCCAACTACCCTCCTCTCTTTTGCTCATATTCTTTCTCCCCAAGTGTGCCTGTCACAGTTATTTGTGGGTTTGTTTTTGTTTTTGTTTTGTGTGGCTAAATATTTTAGAGGGGTTTTAGGTTAATGGCAAAATTGAGAGGAAGATACTGACTTTTTTTTAATACACCCCCTACTTGCATACATGCACACATCCTTTCGCCTTATCTATATTCCCTATTAGAGTGGTACATTTGTTACACTTGAACGCACAACAACACATCATAATCAACCAGCGTTCACAGTTTACATTAAGATCCACTCTTGATGTGGTACAGTCTATGGGTTTGGGAAAATTTTTATGACTTGTATCTACCAATATGGAGTATCTGCACTGCATTAAACATTCTCTGTTCTCTGTCTCTTCATCTCCCCATATTCACTATAGGTTTAAAGATTTTAAGATAAAGGAAGAAATTATATCCTTTACATCATCCAGGCATTTCTTCCCTCTGTAGACATGTAAGAATGGGACATTTCATCACAAACCAGAGAGGCAGCATATATATAAAATAAGACAGAAAGGAAAAGAGTGAGAGGTCAGAGGCTTGGTTTTTCCTTGTGAAGAAGCCTCAGAGGAAGAATTAACACATCATTACTAATAAGTCTGTCATTTACAAAGACCCTCCTTCAGGGGATCTATCACCCTCTGGGCCTGGCAGAGGTGATAGTGATCTCTCAACTTTCTCTCTGTCTTTGAAGAGCAACCACCTGAAATCTTTTAGGATTAAAATTGGCAGGTCCTTTCAGAATCCTGCCTTCATCTCCCCCAGAATCTGAGACTGATAAACAATTTATACATTGACTTCCTGAGGCATCTCCTATTATTTCAGGGGTAAGACTTGGTTAAGTTTAATTCCGGTAATAGCCAGTTGTTTCTTGTGGAAACTAACATCTTCTGGAGTCATATGCCTGTCAGGAAAGCCCAGTCTCTCTCACCTTAGCAGCTTCCCTGAGCCAACAGCATCCAATAAGCTTCCAGATCAAAGGTTGAAGGTCCCAGCTGTCAGTGATCAGGACTTAGTGAAGGAAAGGAAACCCTGTGAGCAACTGCTGGGTTGAACTGCTTCATTTTGGATATCACTGTTGTTATTTAGGAGTGTCTTTATATATAGCCATAGTATTCCAAATTCTATGTACCTGGACAATTATTTCCACTGGGACAAAGCTTAAAACGTGGCAAAAAAAAAAAATTGTTTAGAACTCACTGTCTCTCAAATGGAATGTTTTTCTAACTTTCGCTGTCGCTTCCTTCACTCAGACTCCTGTCATCGTTTGCTTGAGCTAGTAAAAGGGTTTCTTCATGGATCTCTAGGACTCTTCCAGTGGTTCTCAAACTAAAGTACACAACAGGTCATTTGAAGAGCAGATTTCTAGATTTTATCCCCAGTGATGCAGTCAAGGGATTGCTGATAAAGGGATCCTAACCACCTTTTGATAAATATTGTCAACTCCATTTCTCTCTCCAGTCTCTCTGTGCTACCAGAGGACTCTTTCTGTAGTACAAACCCGACCATGTCAGTCTCCTCCAAAAAAGTTGTTGATAGCATCCCAAGGCCTTACAGAATAAACCCAGGCACTTAGCTAGCAGTAGTAGATGTCTTTGTGTATATGTATAGTGATTTGATATTTTTTGAGAAAGCATATAAGGATAATTATAAAAGTAGTTAGGCTACAAAAAATTAAAGAAATTTTTTTAAATTAAAAAAATGACAGATGTGGAAATATTTAGAGGGAAAAAACATAATTAGAAAAACTAAGATGAAGCCAACAATGAGAGTAGGAGCCAGATTGGATACCTTGAAATGCTGTACAATTGCAGTGAGTGAACCCCAAATTTGGTTCTAAATGGTCTAGCAGAACATTCAAAGAGACAGGCATCATTGACAAAGTGAGCAGCAGTTTCCAGAAGAGGGGGAAATATACATGTAGTTATTCAGGAGAATCATCTTCTTGATATTGAGGCCAGAGAGAATGCTAGAAAAAAGTCAGTGAAAGAAATCAACATATTTTACCCCCAAACTTATTTATTTTATATATTTTGAAATGGCTATTATGAGCCAGCAAACAAAAGTAGCCCTAAAAACTGTCTTTTGGGAGGGGGGCGGGATTTGTATCTGTTGATAATCTGCATTGACTAGTCAGACTTTCTCTGAAGTCTTCCTGTACTGATCTAAAAAAGATTAAATAAGAGTCTGCCACCTTTAAAGATCTAGAAGAAATGTTTTTTTAATGAATTCTCTATGAGGACAACAACCTGGGAAGTTTATTTCATAACAAGACCACCTTTGCTAGTCAGGCCTCATCTTCTCCCCCCCCCCCACCATAACTTGTTTTGCCACCATAACCTGCTTTGCCAGGATCCAAGGCTCCATTCTTTGTAATCGCAAGATGGTATATAAACTTCTGAACCTCACTGGGGAGTTAGGATAATCACTCTGTGGTTCTCCCCCATGTGCATGCTAATAAATTTGTATGAGTTTCCTTAGATGAATAGGCCCTTATGAGATGATTTTTTTTTCAGTAATCTTCAGAAGACCAAAAGAAGTTTTCTTTTGGTCTCAACAGTAGACACCCTGCAACACAGTGAATAATGTCTCTTTAATAAATATAGCAAGAGGCTTATTAGGGCTACTTCATGTGTTTTTTCATATTGATCAGTGGTATAAAGCCTGGCATGAAGCATACTTCTATAAATGCCTTGGTGGGATGGGGTGTTTTGTGTTTTCCTCACATCTGACTTAATCAAGAAATAAAATTTAAACTGTCTAAAGTAGCACTCTACAGAATTTACTAGGAGTGGAGTATGAGTAAAATAAAAATGTATTAAATTTTAATTTAATATCTATAAATATTATCTTTCCCCACTGAGCTTTAAGTCAGTATTAGGCAGCAATAAATTTTAGGTCCTACTCAGGTAAACACCTGGAGTGTTACTTTTGTACGATGTTATTAAAATGTATGCAGACATACTTTAATAACCCTCAGGTTTGGGGTAGAATTGTTATTCCATTGTAAAAATTGAATAACCTAACAACAACAGCAAATGCTTCAAAAGCCCTCTCCTGAGGTGAGCCAAAGCAATATTTCTAGGCATGAGAATAAATATATATACTCAAGAAGTAAAATTTGGTCTTCTTCAGCACATAGACCTAATGCAACCAATTCCATAATTTAACCTGGAATATTTGTAAAGTAGAATAATTTAACTCTCTATGGATAATATGCTTATCTTCATTTTGTAATGATAAAATGAATCTCAAAATAAGTGAAGGAACTCAACTAATAAACAATAAACCTAGGATTCAATCCCATGTCTAGTTGGCTTTCGAGCCCAACTTTTTGAACCCTACACCACACACCTCTTTTTCAAACGGACCATTTCTACCAAGCCTGATTCCCATGATATTAGGGTGGATCCTTAGTGGGGGGAATTCATATTGAACTTATTCTAGTTCATAACCTACTTATCTTTATAGATGCAAAGTAGCTGTTCCATGGGTTCTGGATTTTGCAACAGAAAAAAATTTCAGAGCGAATCCATTATTTAGAAGGTCCTTGTGACCTTAGAAGGTCAGAGATGGTGATCAAAACTTATGACCAGACACCTGCAGCCTACACCTCCTAGCTCATGGCTTGTGTAATCATCATTGTAAAATTATATAAAGCTTCTTGTCAAAGGCAAGTATGTGCCCTTTCTCTTAAGACACCCACAGTTTTCCTTGAGTGTGTTCTTTTCTTTCTAATAAATTATTTCTTAAACTATATTTTGGATTGTCTGTGAAGTCCTTTTTTGTGTCAAGATCAAGAACCCATCAAGCAATTACACTGTTCCCCACACGGCATCATCTCTGGTGCCTAAGTGCAGGATGTGAAAAGCCCAGCGATCACCATCACCCATGGATTTGCAAGTAAAGTCACAGTCTATGCTTCCAGTTTTGCTGCTCTTCCTTTTGGGAGGTCACCTAGAGAACCTCTCCCCTGTCACTGGTGTTTCAGCTCCCTCCAGGCAGGCTATTAGCCCTCTCTGAGTGGAGGATAGTAGAGGTGAGAAGGGGCTTGACCCCTGCACTGTGCAGATTTGAGACATGAGTGATCCTTCCTGACAGAAGGTGTAGAGAGGATGGAAGAAGCCAAGCTTCATTCTGAGTAGGTGACTGGAAGGACCCTCGTTTTATTCTTTCCTACCAGGCAAGGGGAATAAAGGATTTCTACCTGGGATAGGGAAAAAAGATTTTTTTACTAGTATTTGAGAAGTCAAATTGTTCTTTTTTTTTTTTTGAGTTGGAGTATCACTCTGTCACCCAGACTGGAGTGCAGTGGCTGCTCCCGGCCACCGCAGCCTCGACCTGCTGGGCTCCGGCGATCCTTCCGCCTCAGCCTCCCGAGTAGCTGGAACTACAGGCGCGCGCTACCACGCCCAGCTAATTTTTTTGATTTATTG
>CAUYQG010207110.1:0-58115 GCA_963574415.1 Tarsius wallacei | reverse complement strand
TTTTGTTTTTTTTAAACTTTTTTTATTTTAAAAGTGTGGGGTACAGTTAAGGGTTAAGTATACAAATATGCATCGTTCAGGCACCCTTGTTGATAAGGGGTGTCCCCCCGTCCCCAGACAGATATTGACTACTGTTAATCCCACCTCCCTTCCCCTCCCTGCCCCCCCCCATAGTTTCCTGCCACTGACAATCCTTTTCTTATAGTATTACGATAGATATTCAAGGTCCACTTATGAGTGAGAACATGTGATACTCAGATCTTTGTTTCTATGAGAGATCACTCAGTATTATAAACTCTAGTTCCATCCAGGTTGCTGCGAAATTCATGATTTTGTTCTTTTTTATGGCTGCGTAGTATTCCATCGTGTATATGTACCACATTTTTTTAATCCTTCACATGTTTTAATGCTGCTTTGAGGTTCCCCACAAGCCTGTTCTTCCACAACTAAACAGATGATTTCCACAGCAATTATTCACAGATCCTTTATCATCCATGGGATCCCTGCACTCTACTGCACCATCCACACATGCTTCCCAGAACTTTCTCTTTCAGCACACCGCCAGGGCTGGGATCCCTAAACCAGCTGTGAGTCACTTGACCCTGCGTGGCAATACTGTGACTTTCAAATGCTGAAGGGCCAAATGACATTGTCACCAGTCTGTGGTGAAACGAAAAAAATAATCAAGAACAATGTGGCTAAATTTATTCAGTCTTAAAAAGTATACTTTCTATATTATGTCTTGTCCCAGTCCCTTTTTAAATTTAACTTTTTAGATGAAACTATAAGGATAATAGACCGTTTTCTTGGTTTATTTGTTTGTTATAATAAAAAGTCAGCAATCTCATGTTGATGAGTCCCTATTTCTTTTAGAATTGTACTCATTCTTGAAGATCAAAATCTGGGAAACATTGTCCTAGTCTTGCCTCATTCGCCGATATATCAATATTCTCTAATCCTACCTCTGTCTCTCAAACACCCATCACATCACAAGCCATTCAAATCTTAGTTCACTAGAATCACCTGAGTTTTATGAAAATACAGATTCCAAGGGCCCTCTTCATTAGAAATTACAGTTCAATAATCTGGGCTGAGTCTTAGTATTTGCTTTTTATTTATTTTATTTATTTATTTTTGGTGGAGATGAGGGTCTTGCTGTGTTGTCCAGGCTGGTCACAAACTCCTGGCCTTAAGCGATCTTCCCACCTCGGCCTCCCAAAGTGCTGGGATTACTGGTGTGAGCCATTGTGCCTGGCCAGTATCTGCATTTTTAAAAGCTCCTCAACATCCAGTATCTACAAGGAACCCAAACATGCCAAAAGGGAAAAAACAAGCAGCCCTATTAAAAAGTGGGCGAAAGATATGGATAGATACTTCTCAGAAGAAGACATACGAGCAGCCAACAGATACATTTAAAAAAATGCTCAGCCTCACTAATTATTAAAGAAATGCAAATCAAAACCACACTGAGATACCAACTAACTGCAGTCAGGATGGACATCATTAATAACTCAAAAAACAACAGATGCTGGAGAGGATGCAGAGATGTACATTAGTACAACCTTTATGGAAAACAGTGTGGTGATTTCTAAAAGATCTAAAAATCGCCCTTCCATATGACCCAGCAATCTCCCTTCTGGGAATATACCCGGAGGAACTAAAATTATTCTGCAAAAAAGATACCTGTGCACACATGTTTACTGCAGTACTTTTCACAATATCAAGACATAGAATAAACCATGGTGCCCATCAAAAACAGAGTGGATAAAAAAGTCATAATACACACAATGGGATATTACTCAGTCATAAAGAAGGACAAAATTATGGACTCTGCAGCAACTTGGATGAGTTTAGAGTCTATAGTACTCAGTGATCTATCACAAAAACAAAGAACCGAGTACCACATGTTCTCATTCATAAGTAGACCCCGAACATTTATCATAATACTACAAGAAAGGAATTGGCAGTAGCGGGACACTGCAAGGAGCATGGGGCACATAACATCAATAAGAGTACCTGATCCTAAACCGGGTGAAGTGAGGACAAATGGGAAGCCCAAACTTCACCTGTACATTGGCCACTTATGTATCTAATCCTGAATTAAACCCCACATCTTTAAAATAAAATAATAACACAGGTTTTTAAATAAAATAAAACAAGAGCTCCTCAAATAATTCTGCTGAGCATTCAGGATTAGAAAAGTACTTTCATGATGTGCATGTACTCAGTGTGTCTCTTCCATGTATCTGTAACTTGATATCACCAGGGGACAGGGTTGAACAGGAGAGCAGGAGTCCAGTCAGGTATTTTAAGGCAGCTAAGAAGAACTTGCTACATAAATGTTTAGCTTGTTCCCTCTTCTAGGTATGAACATGTCTGCTCTTGCTAGTCTTCTCTCCTCCTCTAGCCTATCTCTTCTCAGGCCTGTCCTTGGCTTTAAGTGTGGACACATGTGCTCAACTTGCCCAACTCCGCTTTTCCTCTTCCTTCCTAGAATAAACAACCCCAATTCTCTTGGATTTTATCAATATTCCTGGTAAAAGGTAGTGTCCAGAACTGGACATAATACAAATACAGAATAACCCCTTCTTCTGGGCACAAACATCTATTGATACAGCTTAAGATCACCTTCTCTTCTATAGAAGCATCACACGAACGTTATGTTGAGGTTTGGACCAATCCAAACTATGTGGCTTCACCAGAATTCCAACAGGCAGATGTCCTTCATCCAATCCCATTGATCTTTAAAGAATACAACTTTGGGCCATTGCCTTGCTAGACTCTGGTGTGACCACATGTTCTTTGGGGGATGGCTATCACCATGCTTCCTGGATTTGGTCCCCCTTTCCTACCTTGGGGAGGTGAATCTTCTCTTTCTCTCTCTAATTAATTTTGAATAAGCTATATTTTCTAATCTAAAAAAACTATAACTTCAAATACACATTTATCCAAGTGTGCAACCTCAAGTTATAAATTTTATCATACTGGTTTCAGTATCTCTTCAACAGAACATATCATTTTGAATTCTAATATTGCCATCCAACATATTGAATCTCTTTCCCAGACAGCATCTTATAGAATGGGTCATATGTTATATACTTGATGAATACAATATCTATGCTGTCACTTAAATAATTGATAACATATTTTTTAGCAGATTAAGACAAAAGAATTACTTCCTAAACCTTTCTCTCCAAATCCCTTGTTCATCCAGCTATGAATTCACCTATCTGAATTCCATCTATATCATGTTTCTCCATATTTCCCAGCATGTTTTAATCACATATCACAATAAATACAGCATAATATCATAGAAAATATGCAGAAATTTACTAAAAAGATAATATTAAGCATTTTTCAAATATATTGTTGCAGACAATATCTGTCATATTCTACAGACCTCTAAGAATGCTACCAAAAATAAAAACAAAAGAATTTTAAAAGACAAAGGAAATAAAAGTCATTTGACATATGCTTACTTAGACTTTCTTGACAATACTGTTTGTCTTTTTTATTACAAACTCAAATTTTCTGATAATATGAATGTATTATTTTTTTATTTACTGAAAATCAATGTTAAAAATACTGGTTAATTTTCAGAATCTACTGTTTACCTCCCATAAGAGTCATGATACGCTAGGACATGCTATGCTATTAAACAACCCTAAAATCTCAGTGGTTTATGACAACCATTTATTTCTCATTATTTGCATCCATTGTACATTGGCTGCTGCTCTGATTCATGTCACATTCGTTCCAGAAGTCAGCTGAAGGAGAAGCCCCAATCTGGAATATGCCACTAGTCTTGTGGCAGAAAGAAAAGAGAGATGGCAGAAAGCACAGTGTAAGGTTCTGCTTGGAAAAGACTCCTGCTTGGAATGTTGTCACTACTCACATTCTATTGGCCATGCAAGACACATGGCCAAGCCTGGCATTGATAGTGTAGGAAGTATAATCTTCCCATACAGAGTCCCCATTCAAAGGTGACTGCAGGAAAAAATGGCAAATATTTTAAACACTGAAACTTATTACATTCTACCTTTTGAATATTGGGGCCATATGCACTTCTCACCATTCTTCCAAAAATTTTCCCCTGTTCTAAATATTTTTCTCAAAATAATATAGTTCTATGATTATATCAGTAAGATTGTTTATTGCCTAAAATGTGAATTGTCTGGCTCTGTGGACTTGAATTCATCTAAAATATTTAAGATATTGTTAACCTTCTCTTATCATATATTAATCTTAATGCATCAATCTCTCAGCATTGCCAGCTTAACAATCATAATTCTTGGTATAGCTAGAGAAGCAGAGTGCAGTGTTTTCTTTTAACATGATACCATCATTCTCAAGCAATGGACCTATAATTTTCATCTATCTATTGTTCTGAAAATAGCTATAAAAATTGCTGCTGCCGTCTCCAGTGGTTTTTGCAAGCCTCAGCTAATCCTTGGCTTTAACTCTCTTGATATTGTCATTCTACCCCTTTGTATTCTTCTTAGTTATATGTTTTCTCATCCATAACTTACATAGAGGCTCGCCAGCCTTATCAACTTGTAACACAAATATGCTGGGTTCTTTACCCCCTCCCTCATTTTCATTCCATTGAGAATATTTTAAATTGTGTATTCAGAATTTCATAATTCAGTTCTCATCACCATGGAATTATATTCATTTTTTGACTCTTCTTGAAATATGCATATGCTTTTGAAAAGATATTCCATCAGCTATTATTTGATACTCCACCTTAATATATCCTCACGGTTTATTTTTTAATAACTTTATTATGGGAGTCAATATAGCAGAGAGGCTGAAAGTTCAGTCACTAGAGGTGAAATTTGAATCTTGAATTTTTACTTATGAGTTGTTTGACCTTGGACAAGTTACTTAAATTCTATTTGCTCACCTGTAAAATGAGAACAATTATAGTACTTTCCTTTTCCTGTTATTGTTAGGATTGAATTAATTAGTATACATAAAGTACTTTGAACAGCATCTGATATGTAAGTAGCCCCATGTGTCTGTTAATATTGGGATATATAGTCAAGTGATTCAGGCTATGACAGCTTTTCTGCTTGTGCTGAGATAAGGGTAGCTTTCTTCTTCATCAAGAATCATTCCCTTCAGACCTTGATAAAGTACTCATCAAACTGGGAACTAGCACCCACATCACAAGTGTGGGAAAGGATTTCCAGTTCAAGATGATGAGCTGAGGATACAGGTTGCCTCACTTTCTTCCTGAGACCATGAACAAGATAGTAAAGCCCCATTTCAAAAGAGAATAAAGTCTTAATAGCAAAGAGAAGAAGAAAGACGAATCAACACGTTTCTAGGAACAGAAAGCAGGCAGAATCCTGTGGAAAAATAAATGGTGTATGGGAGACTGCAGCACAGACAGCAGAAGGGCCACAGAAAAGATGGCACCTAACTCCCCCGTGGAGCTCTGCGGCAACTTCCAACTGAGTGAGCAGATAGAGTGGGGGACAGTGAAAACAAGTGGTCAATGCAAGTTCTTCAGTAAATTACCTGCACTCCCTCTCCCCCTCAACACACACACACACACACACACACACACACACACACACACTCAACACACCTCAGAACCTCTGGTGCAGAATAAAAGGAAATCCTGCATTCACTTTACAGGACGAAACCAATACAGGCACCTGAAGCACTGAGTGAGCTATCTAAATAAACAGGCTGCTAGTGAGAGAATTTGTTTCCTCAGTCTCCCCCTACTCCTTCCTGCAAGTCTTGCATGTTATGACCTCCCTACAATTCAGGGAGTCTTCAATTCAGGGCAGAGGCAACCTGGGGAAAGAAGATGCCGAAGAAATCTATAACCCAACCTGGAACACGTTCATTCTAAAACAAGAACTAATAACCGAGAACCAGCAGACTTATGAGGGATACCAACAGTACTGAAGAGAAACAGCAAGATAGAAACAGAGCTATCAATCCAGAATATAGTAAAAAGGCAAAGAAAACTTTTTTAAATTTTTAATCAGACTCTTCATGAGTCTTTAAATAATGTTGTAACCTTAAAAACAACATGAATCTATAAAAATGGGATAGATCAAAATACAAGCTAGCTATTAAAAGTTTTTTGAGAGCAAAAATAAAAAATTCATTAAAAAAGCAATAAAATTTAAAATGTATCAGAACATATGGGCTCTCACAACTGAGTTCACAAATTCATCCTAGAAAAAGTGCTACATATCTCATTGCTGAATATTGCTATGGTCATCTTCAAAGTTCTCCCCCTTGGGAAGCAATGCACTGACACCAGCGCCTAGCTACCCATCAAACAATTCTGGAACTCTTTTCTGGAATGGCCATCAGAGTTGTCGTTGCGAGAATGTCAGAGTTTGAATTAGAGCAATGAACAAATATTAACTTTCTTGTTAAACTTGGCAAGAGTGGAAGTGAAATCAGGGCATGGTAGTCCAAATCTATGATGATAATGCCATGAAGAAAACATCAGTGTAGTGTACAAATGGATTAAAGATTTTTCTGAAGGGAGAGAAAGTGTCACGGATGAAGAGTGGTCAGCATGACCAGTAATGAGCAGAATTGATGAAAATGTTGCAAAAATTTGTCACATTGTGCACCAAAACCATTGGCTGACTGTGAGAAGCATAGCAGACCAAATAAACATTGATATAGAAACAGGAAAATTTTAACTGAAAATCTTGGCTTGAGAAAAGTGTGTGCAAAAATGGTCCCAAAGAAGCTCTTGCATCACAACAATGCACCTGCTCACACAGCTCTATCTGTGAGTGAGTTTTTAACCAGTAAACAAATAACTGTATTGGAACACCTTTTATATTCATCTAATCTGGTCCCCAATGACTTTTTTCTTTACCTGACTATAAAGGAAATTGTGAAAGGAAGACATTTTGATGACATTCAGGACATCAATATGATAAGAGCTCTGATGGTCATTCCAGAAAGAGTTCCAAAATTGCTTTGACAGATGGACTACATGCTAGCATTGGTGTATAGCTTCACAAGGTGAGAACTTCTAAGGTGATCCCATATTGATATTCAGCAATGAGGTATATAGCACTTTTTCTAGAATGAGCTCATGAACTTAATTGTCACACTTCATATATTGATGAATAAAGACAAGTGGGCACTGGAGCAATGTCATCAGTGTACTGAGGGGAAAGTATTTTGAACCTGTGGGTATAGATATACCCAGCCAAATAACAATCAAACGTGAGGACAAGTAAAACCATTTTCAGATACACAAAGAAAGATGACCACCATCAACCCAAGTTTCCTTTTCACAAGTCCTTTCTATTGAAATTACTTGCAAATATACTTCAACAAAGTAGAAACAAAAATTAACAAAGATGAAGACGTGGTATACAAACCATAAAGAAAATAGAAAAAAATCTCAGGGTAATGGTTTATAGCAGACATCAAAGCAACATCCAAATTAAAGTAGGAAGGTAGGAAGTCAGCAGGCTGCATGAAGATTGTCCATAGAACAACATATTGTGTTCCATGTGTGAGGAAATGAGCACAGATCTGGAACACTTTAGTGGTTTAGTGGAGAAGCTGTTTCTTCTCTCAACAAGGAAAGGAACAGAATTAGAATCTACAGGTAAAATTAAGTGTACAAAAACACCAGTTCCACATAAGAAGCAATCGAAATGTGATATGCTTTAATTTTACTTTTTTTTATGAATTAAGAATGTATATTTATTAAAGAGAAGATAGGTTGTAAAGGGTACAATGGGCAGGGCAGCAGCAGGAGTTTCCTGGTATGGACATATGCTTTATCTCTAAATAAGTGTATTAAAAGACATCTATTTGGCTTCAAAACATTGTCCGCTTAGTGATCAGTGTTGTGATGAATGAAGAAGAAAGTGCAATATAGCACCATACTTGAATTCCCAGTACTTAATATTTTTACAGTTTTAGGAGAAAAAAATTATTGATTGGCTTTAGGATCAACTACATAGAATTTAATTAGATATTCAGAACAAAATATAACTTTAGAAGAAAAGGTAGAGCTGAGTATTAATGAAGCCGGGCTCTGTGGCTCAGCCTGTAATCCCGTGCCTTGGGAGGCTGAGGTAAGTGGATTGCCTGAGCCCGCGGGTTCGAGACCCACCTGGGCAACTTGGCGAGACCTCATCTCTACAATAAATCAAAAATCAACCGGGCGTGGTAGCGCACGCCTGTAGTTCCAGCTACTTGGAAGGCTGAGGTGGAAGGATCGCCAGAGCCCAGCAGGTCGAGGTTGCGGTGGCCGGGAGTGGCCAATGCACTCCAGTCTGGGCGACAGAGTGAGACTCCAACTAAAATAAATAAATAAATAAAAAATAAAGAGGGAATGAGAGAGTGTCGGGGTGGAGGGAAAGATGCAAGTTGTATGACTACTATCTTACATAGTAGTATTCATTCAAGAGATGTAATTTAAAAAATTTTTATTTTAAAATTGTGGGGTACAATTCAGGGTTTAGGTATACAAATATTCATTGTGCAGGCACAGTTATTGATGAGGTGTGCCCCCACTTCCCCAGGCGGTTTCCCACTACTGCCAATCCCACCTCCCCGTCCCCCAACACTCCTGCAGTTTTCCATTACTGTCAATCCTTTTCTTATAGTATTACAATAGTTGTTCAAGTCCCACTTATGAGTGAGAACATGTGATACTCAGTTCTTTGTTTCTGTGAAAGATCACTATTATTATAGACTCTAAGTCCATCCAGGTTGCTGCGAAGTTCATGATTTTGTTCTTCATTATGGCTGCATAATATTCCATCGTGTATATGTACCACTTTTTTTTTATTCAGTCCTCTTTTGATGGGCAGCACAGTTGGTTCCATGTTCTTGCTGTTGTGAACAATGCTGTAATAAACACACGTGTGCAAGTGTCTGTTTTATAGAGTGATTTGAGTTCAAGAGATATTTCTAAAGTTTACTAGTACAGATGATTTTCTGCTCTGAACGTTGTGGATTTAACTTTTTGAAACATTACTCAACTTTTCTTTCTTTCTTTCTCCCAATGTTTGATCTTATTTCAAAAAGAAGGAAAGAAAAGTTGAGTAATGTTTCAAAAAGTTAAATCCACAACGTTCAAAGCAGAAAATCATCTATACTATTAAAAGTTGGTTAATCAAAAAATAGCAATATAAGCATATTACTAGTTTTATAGAAAAACAATTTTTAAAAAAGCTTAAAATGATTTTATCTGAGAAGAATGAGATTTACAGAGTCCTTTCTTGCAGGGAGCTTATATACCACTGAGCAAGAGAGAGCTGTACACAGTTAATTTTAATACTAAACTGAACATAAGTGAATTGGAGCATATAAAGAAGTAAGAGAGTGCTTTCAGCTTAGGAAGGAAACAGGAAGGACTAAGTGACAAGGTGTCAGGAGTGACTTGGGATCCTGGCCCTTGTGTCAACAGTATGCCTGCAGTGCTGTGATGCAGTTATGATTTGGAACTTAATCTGAAAGCATTATTATCCGAGCCATACCTGCTCTGGTCAAGGATGATGTCATCATCTATAGTTTGGGACAGCCCTGAATTTCTGTGATTAAATGCTACATTCATCCTAAATGTCTCACTTACCCACACTTGTGCATTTTTCCTTAGAAAATATGAATTGCTAAGGTATAAATCTAGTCCATATTGTGCTATAAGCAAACCAGGACTCATTCATAACTCTTGCGAAATCCAAAATGCTGGGTTGTTTATATTTTTAATAGCATATTTCAATGTTCATGTCTATGTGTCTACATTCTACCCTCAAATCCAGAAGATTAAAGAACCAGAGAATGTTAAAATTGGAAGGGAGCTCAACTATTATTCAATATGTCCTATCATATCATTTTACAGCTGAAGAAACAAGGCCACGAGTGACTTCCCAAAATTACACAACCACAGAGAGCAATCCCGGACTTAACCCAAGTTTCTGAATGCAGGTCTAGAGGCTCTTTCTTCTGGATAATACTCTAAAAAAAAACTCTACACAAAAAAATAAAAAATAATTTTAAAAAGCAATGCTTAACATAAGTTGTTACTGGAAATTCTGAAACAAATTTTAAATAGCTTTCAAGGGATTTCTTTCTCTTGAGTTTTTTTTTTAACTTGGACAAAACAGATCAGCTACTAAAGTACAAAATATTTCTTTCAAACTATTTTAATTATTAATAATTTTTTACTCTGTTAGATAAAGTAGTCAGAAAAAAGGTAAATAATCATCTATCTATATACAATTTTTGTTTCATCAAAGCAAAAAGAGAAAATATTTTAAAAATAGTATTCTCTTGCTTTTACTTAACATTGTATAACCAGAGACATTGTATTTTTAAAATAGACTATATTAGAGCAGAGACTGTGTTGTGTTTGTTTACGTTACTCAGTACCTATCATATACTCTGGCTTATAGAATATAACCAATATTTGTTGAGTAAATAAATTGATTAATACTATATTGCACTGGAATTGCGCACCAACCTTTGCATATTACACATTATGTCTGATGTTTATATAGTAAATCTGACATATAATTTCACTATCTGGAAGGGTACAAAACTTTTTCTAACTTGATTTAAAATCAATCCATCCTTCCCCAATGCAGATTCTATGATTAAAGGCCTTTCATTACACCCACCTTGTAATTAAATCCAAGGTGATAGTCAAAACCTGCTCAGAGTAAAATACTTCTTTTCCTTCCCTCTTTCTCCAACCCATGGGAGAGCCCTAGAGATAAAAATCCATGCCTTACTCCAGACACTACTTTCAAGCCCAGGTAAGAACTTTTTCATCCACCAAGAGTCTCTGGTTCAAATCACCAGCTGCCTTTTTCCCAGTGCCCTAAAGACATTGAATCGGATAACTAGGAGACATCCTAGGAATTCTGGAAGCAACTTCTAACCCAGAGTGCTATATGCCAGGGCATAAACATGGAAATATACATCAGGAAGAGAAAAAAGAGAGAGAAACTGAAAGATTTTCCAAATATTAGAACTTCACTGGGGAAGTTAAAAATGCATACTAAATATGAAAGTCATTTTTTAATCATGAGGATTCTACTTAATTGTTATGCATATAAATAAGAAATTAACATAGCTCTTGTTATCTTCCTCATCCATTTTATAGAAATGAGAAAAATGTTGTTTTGAAAACTGATCCCATTGAGATTTTCCAATTGCTTAACAAAATAACAAATGAAACCACCACTTCTAATCTTCCTTGGTATGTTTTATACAACAAAATTGATGTTATAATAACCCCTAACTTGTCTATTTTAATGTCTGCATATTTATGCAATTAGCTATGAATGAAATATTACAAGTTTGACCTTTTTTTTCTATTTGTTATACAGGAAGTGCACTTAAAGTATAAAATAATATTTCCCCTAACCCACTAGTAAAGAAATTACCATAAAGCAAATGTTGAGAAAAATAAAAATTAAAGCTCAGGATGGGCCAGGCTTAGTGGTTCACACCTGCAATCCCAGCACTTTGGGAGGTAGAAGCAGGAAGATTGCTTTGAGACTAGGAGTTCAAGATCAGTCTTGGCAACATAGGAAGATCTCGTCTCTACGAAAAATAAATTAAAAAATTAGCCAGGTGTGGAGGGGCACACCTGTAGTCCCAGCTACAAAAAAAAAAGAATCAAAAAAATCAAAAAACACGGGAGTAAGAGTTAAGGAAGCTGTGTTCTTCCTGAATCAGTTTCTACCACTGAGTTACTTGATGCTCAGTCTGCTCCTCAGTTTCTTCCCTTAAGCAAAAACCTGAGTCACAGCTACATAACGGAGAGAAAAAAATGGTCAACAGTGGTTTGCAATTTTTGCTCACTTCTGTAAAAGGGTAACCATGGCTCTCCAAGACCATTTGCCACCCTGTGTCCCAAGTCCACCTCAGAAAATGACAGCAACCCCAGGAAGGAGACAGAGAAAGAGGAAAACAACAACAAAGACGGGCTTTGATGCACAGAAAATCCAGGAACTCACTAGAAATTGGCCACACCCTGAGAAGGAAATTTTTGCACTTACTCCAGAGGGAGAAAAATCCTGGTATATAAATTTTGTACTCTTCTAACAAAAAGTACAAAACTGATCAGAGACTAAAACTGATCCGGAAAATTTCAGTGCAAATGAAGAGTTGAAGAGATTCTATCGGGGAATGGAGACATAATACCTTGATTATTTCATAAATGTAAGCATGTTGTTTCCCGTGGTGAATATTCTGAGATAGCCCATGACTTTTGATCTCTGACAGCAAGAAGAGAAAATATCTACAATAATGGTAAAAGGAAAAAAAAAAGGAAAAGGAAAACATGACAAGGTCTCTCATGCTCCTACATGTGTTATTCCTTTTGCCTTAAATACTCTCCTCTGCCTTGTCTGATTCCACCCTCAAGTGTGAGTCAACGCAACTCCACCTTCTCTGTGTGGCTTTCTCTGATTAATCTCTCTAGTCCTTCATCTACAATGTGTCAAGCACTGTGCTAGCTGCTGAGTGGAAAAAATTAAAATATAGCACTAGCCCTCAAGAAGTGTGTTGAATTAGCACAGCGGTCAAAACAAGAGATGTAGGGAGTGGGTAAGAAAGAGGGTCAAGAAAGTCTTCTAGGAGGAGGTGACAGATGAATCAAAACGTAAAAGACGAGGAGGAATTATTCAGGAGAAGAAATGAGTGGGGGAAGGGCATTCAAGATGGAATCTATGATGCAGCAAGCGTGGGAGAAAGAAAGCTCCTGAGAGGTAAATATGACATTCAAGGGAGTTTAGATTTTATTTTATTTTTGAAGGCAATGCCTTTTAAGCAAAAGAATAAGATGGTCATATGTGTGTTTTAGAAAGTGTACTGGAGAGAACAAGATTGGGCAGTTAAGAGGCTTATTTGTAGAGGAGATGACATGTGTATTTAATGTGGGAATGAATACTAATTGAGAACTTGAGGGAGAGAAATGAGTTAGAACAAAAATAACTTGGAGATTGATCTATGATAAACAAGGCAGAAAGGAGTCAAGCGAGAACCCCCAAGTTTGTCTTCTTACCAGAGTGGAAGGTGGGACTTTCATTGAGATAAGGAATGCAGGAGGAGGATCAAGAAATAATCAGTTGAGTTTTGAAGCTGTTGAATGAGTAAGAGGCCCATGTAACATCCATGTTGGGAGGTCAGTGCTCATTCCTTCATGTGCCCACCACCCCATTGTATTACCCCACATGACCACTATGGGATTGTCTATCTCCTCTGACTTTTCCCAGATGGGAAGGCTCTGAATCTAAAAACCTCCCCTTCGATTTGTCCTCAACCAGCCAAAGTTACCCCCTTGACAAACAAGGCTCCTCTCTTTCTCTCTCTCTCTCTCTCTCTCTCTCTCAGTGCAGTGCCCGACTTATTTTTTGATTTATTGTGGAGATGAGGTCTCACCAAGTTGCCCACGCTGGCCTCAAACCCCTGAGCTCAGGCAATCCTCTTGCCTCGGTCTCCCAAAGTGCTGGGATTACAGGCTTCAGTCACTTCGTCCAGCACAAGGCTCTCTTATTGATCCTCTCTCTCAAATGACCTCATTCAACCAGTGCTAACTCGGAAGAAATACCCTTGAAGTGCTAAAATGCATCACCCTTTCCAGAGAAAGTAAAATATGAATGGAAGAAGGAAAGGCTATTTCCCCTCTATTCTAATAGCCCCATTTTCAAAGAGACCATTGTTTTAGAATAACTTGACTACTTTGTAAAGTAAATAAAGGAGTGAATAACAATCTTGTTTAAGATTCCAATTTATTAACAGAAAACATGTGTAGACTTAAGAATTTAAAATAAATATATCTTTTAAAATGACCTGGAAGGCTTTTTATCTGCCAAGAATAGAGTTCAAGACCTCAGAAGGCCTATGTTTTCCCAGAAACCGTAGATTATGTTGCTTACCATGGGCAAAGGCATTAAGGCATGTAGGGGTTTCCCATGCAATTTTGGTACTATTTAGGGGAGTTACATAATGGCCTGGAATAATGGAAGAAATCTCAAGACTGATCTTGGGCTGTGGATATTGGATCTATGATTTCAACCTTTGGATGAATGTTTCCTGTTCCTGCTTTTCTTTCCAGATATGTACATTTGAGATGAGCTCTTCTCATGTTTGGATTTTATTTTAGTGTTCCTCAGCTGTGCCAGTATATACAAACTCATTTTTAGAGCATTTCCCATTATATATATTTTACTTCAATTTAGCATTTTTCATAAAGTGTAATCTTTCTTTCAATGTTCTTATTTATTTCAAATTAGAGGAATAGTTCTGAAAGTTATTAAGAATCAACATGGCAGTTACCAGCTGCAGAATGTCTGCAAATAGACCATAGGAATGGCAGACCTGGAAGCAGCTCAGCTTATTGTGGAGAAATTGACATTGTCCTCAGCATTCATTGACTTATCTGGTTTTCATAGGACAAATAAACAGATGAGTCAGTTTCTTCTTTTTCTAAAGGACTTTACCCACTTAGGATTAGAAATTCATCAAAGACAAACCTAGTTTTATAAGTATGAGCTGACTAAATGCCATAGTGACTCATTTCAAAGGTGCTGGTTATTTTCAAAAACTGCTGAGAGACCTTGCCATTCCCTGAACTTGGGAAGCTGGTTCTAGCACATGCACATATTCAAGCTTGCCGTATGAGCAAAAGTGAGATCATACAAGCTGATCCTGGCAGAGTCTCTGAAAAATGCAGTAATTCATGCTGTCAGTTACTATCAGCAGCAATTTGCTTCTGGATTGGTTCCTGTAAGCACTCATGTGAGCATTCTGCACAAAGGACTCGAGTGCAATATTCTCTTGGATTTCAGGGACTTAGTGTGGTTTCAACATATAATCAAAAGTGCCACGTAGTTCACCCCCTCGCATTTTGTTTTAAAGAGACAGAGGCTTAAAGCTGAATTCCTTTCTTTTCTCCCAAAATAGGAAGTTGGTGGTAATTTGGAACTTATCTTTAGAGCTATCTGTTGGCACTTCAGCAAAATCTACTCTTTGGTAAAGTGCAGAGTGACTTTAAAAAAACGTAAGTGTAATTTCACCAATTCCACAATAATAATAATAATTAAAATTTTGCTTAACCAAAAACTGTATTTCTTAGATTCAATTCACATATGTAACCAATTCTTAATTGCTATAAGGCAAATACATTGAGAAATGAAAAATTCTTTGAATTCCTAAGTAGTATAATAGCATATTCTCCCAAGTTTGGTACAATTTTCGAAAAGTTCTATGGCAAAGTTTAGATGTTGCAGCCCTCAGCAGAAGAGACACATTATTAAAGAATCTCTGAAAAATAATATAATTTCATTGAGCTCCAAATAATTTTAGAAATCAATAGCACTCTTGTTACCAATTTACTGCTCTTTCTATTTAATTAACACTATTGACAGCCCATGGGATACAAGGTTATTAAAAGGTCCTGATCAGAGGGGGCTCAAGGAGGAAAAGCCAATACTTGTCTGAGAAACTTTTAAACTCGGTTAGTTTCACTCAGAAAAGTGAAAGGATGCCAAAATCTCAAGTGTAATTGTCAAAAAATACACATATTTTTTGGAGTTAACCTGTGACTTCTAGAATGTTCCTGACTGAAAAATTGCTTCCATGTTGCATCAGGCTCAAAAATCCTCAAAATTTTTGACTCTTATGTGACAAAGAATGTCTTAGTTTATTATCTACCTTCTTCCCTAGAATGTAGACAGAACAAAAGCAGGAACTTTGTTTGCTGATGCAGTCCCAGTGCCTAACATGGTGAATGGCACATGAGGTTATTAATAAAAATATGTTAACTCAATCAGTGAAAGTTGCCCTTTCTTCATTGTAAAGTCTTTAGCAAGGCTTACCTGTAATCAGCTCCTCCTGCTCTTTCCTATTCTCTGTCTTCTCTTTCATCATTCTACTTCTTGCATTGTACACTTCAGCCAAATGCAAATTGTCTGAAGTTCCTCAAATGTACCATGTTCTCTCTCCCAGGAGGTCTTTGCACATGTCCTCTGTATAGAAGACATTTCTCTTCCTATCCCCCTATTCTCTGGCCTGGGAAGCTACCCTTTGTCCTTCAGCTCACAGTTTAGAAATCTTCTATTTTAGAAAGCCTTACCTGGCCTCCAAAAAAGAACTGCACAGGCTCTTAGCATCCTGTGGTTTCCACTATGGTAGCACTTACCCACTTGAATTGTCATTGCTGCAAGGCAGTCACATTATTAGAATCAGAGTGATGTTTGTGAAAATGTACACCAGCAGTTGGGCTTCAACTAGGAGCTCATAAAGGAATTAACTCTGTACTCTTGATACTCACATAAGAATATTTAAGTAAAATAGGCCGGGTGCAGTGGCTCACGCCTGTAATGCCAGCACATTGGGAGGTTGAGTTAAGACGATTTCCTGAGCCCAGGAATTTGAGACCAGCCTGGGCAGCATGACAAGACTTTGTCTCTACAATAAATCAAAATAAGCTGGATGTGGTGGCAGGTGCGTATAGTCCCACCTACTTGAAAGGCTGAGGTGGAAGGATCACCTGAGCCCAGCAGGTTGAGGCTGCAGTAGCCATGGTCGTGCCACTGCACTCCAGCCTGAGTGACAGATTGAGATTCAAAGAAAGGAATATTTAAGAAAAATAAACAGGATGTACTGGAAAAGAATCACAATAGTGTAAGAAAACTAACACATCTTTAAATTCATTGGTCTGTCTAACTGACTGGAAGTATCACTCCAGTCTAACCATTAAAACAAAAGCAAGCATGGCTTCTATGTGAAATGCTAACACAGATTGTTCCTTCCTATCATTCAGGTCTCAGCCACAATGTTACCTTCTTAGAAAAGATATCATTGACCAACCCTGTGTAAAGTTACCCCAATCAATTTCTATCTCATTGCCCTGTTTATCACCTAAATTACATGTCTACCTTTTTGCAATTGTCCTAATCGTGTCTATGTTTACTAATTTATTTTGAGTTTTCCCTGCTAAATAATAATTCCCTTAACAGCAGGAATCTTGCTTGCCTTGTTCAGTACTTTATATTCCCAGAACCTAGATGAGTCCTTGGCATTCAGCATATGGTCAAATTTTTTTTAAATGAACGTGAAACAAGGAACCTCAAAACTAAAGCAATTTTCATCTTAGCCAGTAAGGTACTCCCACTGGCGCTGGTTGCCCAAAACCAAAAGGCTCTTCTCGCCCTTCACTGGAAACTCACATATACTAATAGGCTCATCTTGTCAACTAATGAGTCCTATCCAATGACAAACTATTGTTGTGTATTATACTGACTTCATTCAATTGAATGTGCTATTTTATAATTAGTTTATGCTACATTTTCTGAATATTACTGTTAGGGTACCAATAATGAAAGTAAAGAAAATCTAAGTTTAAAAGCTTAGATTTAAAAGCTTTTGCTTTTCTTCTGATTTAATACATTAAAAATATACCCAAAGCTAAATAATTTTTCAAATATATTGGAAAATCTTGCCAAAATGTACTGTCTTCCTATTAACTTGATAGAAAACCATGAAAACCAGTGTGCCTGGGTAATTCAAAAATGAATAGAAAAGGGCTGATTGAGGAGGAAAGAATTTGAACTCATTAAAGACTAAAAATAAAATATTTAAATATACACTTCGCTGAAATGTTAGAATACCACACAAACACCCTATTTTGGGGATCAAGCACATAAATTATACATGGTCAGACTATTAATTCTACGGCAACAATATTACGGAAGCACAGTTTTACTCATTTTAATTGGGCAGAAAAGAGAAGATTAATAAAACTGCATATCATGAGCCAGAAGATGTAGAAAGAAAGAGAGAGAGAGAGAGAGAGAAAGAGCATAAAATTATATTACCTCTTAAAATTCTTAAAACAAAGTAGACCAAAATATAGCATCCCAATATTAAACTACAAACTCCAACTAGAGGGGGAAACCAATCAGACTAAAATTATGACCCAAGTCTGCATATTGCACATTTATAATCCAGCTAGTAGTAGGCCTGTCACACAGATGAGTCTGGCTTGGCTTTCCAACCCCTCATAAGCAAGAGGAAGAGCGACCTGTCGGAAGTCTCTGGAGAACTGTAGAATAATCACAGCACCCAGCACAGAGCCTTAGTCACAATGAAGCAACAAACGCCTGTCTACTGATTGTTTCATTGGTTGATCATGACATTGGAAGATAGCCTTCATAGCAGTAACTTGAGCTAGAAGTGTGGCCCGAAAAGAATCAGAACTAGAATTTCTTTAATGGGAAAGGGCCAGACACTCAGAGAGGAGGAAACTAGCAAGTTTGGCCAGCCCAGAATCTCTCAGCACACCTTTCTATAAAAGCACTTGGTTGGGGGTCCTTTTGCCAGATTATCTGGAACGGCTAGCTTCATGAAATTTAAGGTAACAATTCTGGGTTGTTGACCTACACATGGGATGACCCATGTGCCACCTAGTAGATATATTACTTAAAAATGAGTTTAACTCCCTGAGATTTAGTTTCCTGAACTAATATAATGATGAAAACAATATCTCAAAAACCTAATAGAATTCTTGGAGTACAGCTTATATAAAACCCTCCATACAATGTAAATTATTACTACATGTACCAAATAGTTACCAACGTCCTCTAGATACTGTTATAATATCTATTTGTTTTAGATACAATTTTTAGAATTTCTGGGATTAGTATTTAAGGGTGTTCTAATTGGGCCACTGTATTATCTATTTTTACTCCAAATGTTAAACTTTCAAGTTCTAATTAATTCCCTTGGCCAAGCATGGTGACTCACACCTGAAAGATCAGCATTTTGAGAGTCAAGAAATGGGAGGATCACTTCAGGTCAGGAGATTGAGACCAGCCTGGGCAACACAGTGAGATCTCATATCTACAAAAAATAAAAATTTAAAAAATGGGCAGGGCATGGTGGTATGTGCTTGTAGTCTTAGCTACTGGGGAAGCTGAGGCAAGAGGATCTTTTGAGTCCAGGAGTTCAAAGCTGCAGTGAGATACAATCACATTCCAACCTAGGCTGGAGTGAGACCCTGACTCTAAAGAAATAAATAAATTCCTCGTATTATTATTCTAGTGATAATTCTTCTTGTTCTTTTTGCAAATTGTTCACATTATATGTGATAGTACAGAAAACCTTTGACATTCATGAGGACAGTACCCTAGACTTCTGTGAAATCTCACAACTGCAAACAATATGATAGTGTCAAATTCCTACCCCCTTACAAGAAGCGCTTATATTTCTCTCTTTCTAGTTCTGTTGCAGGAGATCACTGTCATTTTTTGTGGCCCCCATAATCTTTTGAATGCCTTTCTGTTTTGGGGGAGTCTCAACATTTGTAGTCATACCTATACAAAGCAGAAGTCAGAAACTCACCATCTGGTGGTTTCTCTTGCCCATGCCAGCTGGGGCATATCTCTCTATCTTTCCTCTTTTCCTCCTCTAATAAATTTTGTTTGAAAACAAAAATTTTAAAATGAAATAAAAAGAAACTCACCTTGCCAGCCAGTTGGTCTCCATACCATCAATAGGATGTTAGATCTACCAATCAGAGATATTCATGTGCAACTTAGATTCATAAGAGAACACTATGGATTCATAAGCAGAAGCCACCTAAAGTTCATCTTCTCGTGATTGTAGTGACATATGTGCCCAGAATTTGGGGGCAGCTGTGGTAGAAATTATGGCATCTGTTGATTGGACTCAGCAGTGGAAATTATGGAATCTGTGTCCAGAAATGGCAACAGTAAGGCTTTTGCTGGAGCAATCAGTAGTGCCCCTTAGGCATTGTTCCTGGATGCACAGCCTCTAGGCCTGATGCCCTGTTTTTCCCAGAGAACCTGTGAACTACACAATATACTACAATAAATTCCTTTTCTGCCTGAATCAACCAGACAGGGATCTGTTGTTTGCAACTCAGAACCCTAATATATCTAAGAATTATTGTTCTCTCTGTGTCTTTTAATTTATTCTGAAATATGTAAGACATGCACAAAGGCCATTTCTTTCTTAGTCCTGGAACTTTTCCACGTACATCCAACACTAGAAGTAGCAGCTGGCCTTCCTTAAGTGGAAACTTATTCACACTTTAGACAAATTGCATATTACCATGACTGTGTATTACCACATGCCATGTGCATTTGGGATCACTACTGAATAATCTAGAGTGTTCTACTCGACAATCCCAATGGTTTAGACTGCTTGCATAACACCTACAATTAAGTCTATTAATTTCTTGGAAGTCTGCATTCGTGAATGAGGAGGACAAGAAGTGTGAGTCTTACATGACCTAACTTCCTGTGGACACTATTCAGATCAACACCATGATTGCCTAAACTCCTGTACAACTGAGTATCTAGATTTAAATATTCAATAGACATTTTTCTCTAATTTTGAAAATAAGAATAATTATAAATTCAATAATTACAAACAATTATAACTGGGAAGCTTTCCTTTATAGGAAACAATACCTATATGGAGCATTTCAACAAATCATTTGCTTTGGTGCCCTCTGGACAATCTGTCAGAACAGAGAGCCACCCTAGGACACAGAACCCAAGACGTGACCTGAAGGATGCCCACTGCTGTAGGAATGGGCAGATGCGCTGGTGTGTTGCAGCAGGCTTATTCTGCCCAAGACAGCTGATTTTTTTGTTAAATTTTCAGGAATTTTGCAACTTTTGTTAAATACTACCATTATTAAACATTGAATTACATAAACTTACAACATTTATTATATTTTAAAAGTAATCAATTCTCAAAATATGTTAAAATAAAGGTAATACCTACTTAGAGCTCATCATTTCCTAATTACTTTACTGCATTTACTGTTATCAGTGCTCTCAAGTTTATTCACATCTATTGTGTCTGAAGGGGAAAAATACTGTGGAATGTTGTACAGTTCCTCAGTGAAACTGTGGTGGAAGTATTTATACTATAAATCTTGGCAAAAGCTACCAATCATGGCATGAGTTATTGTTCTGTTCGTTGTCTAGATTTAAGAGAGTGATGAAATGTTAATAATAAATAATGAAAATGAGAAAATGTTAATAATGCAGATTAATCTTGAAACTGTGTCTTAGCCAGGTGTGGTGGCTCATGCCTGAAATCCAAGCATTTTGAGAGGCTGAGGTGAAAGGATTGCCTGCGTCCAGGAGTTCAAGACCAGTCTGGGCAACATAGCAAGACCTTATCTCCAGAAAAAAATCAAAACATTAGGTGGATGTGGTGGCATGCACCTGAAGTTCCAGCAACTCCAGAGGCTGAGGCAGAAGGATTGCCTAATCCAGGAGCTTGATGCTGCGGTGAGCTGTATTCATACTACTGCACTCTAGCGTGGGCAACAGAGTGAGACATTGACTCAAGAAGGAAGGAAGGAAGGAAGGAAGGAAGGAAGGAAGGAAGGAAGGAAGGAGAGAGTGTATGTCCTATTTGTAGCTGTTACATTATGAATCACTTTTTTTTTTTAAACTTCAGAAAATATTCTTCCAGTTTTCAAAAATTATTTCCTGGTTCAGCAAAAAAGTCATTCACCTCATTGATAAATGAATCAAGTTCTGAAAGATGGCTCTATTGATTCACTTTCATTTTATTTTTTAACATAAATAAAAGTACAACTGAAGTTCTTATCAGAACTATGCTCTTTCATCAACTACAACCAAGGTTGGCTAGGAATATAAGAGTTTAGCGAAAATCTACAAAGGCAGTCTATGAGAATCTATTGGTTACAAGGCATTTATAATAAAGAATATATTTTATTATTTGTAAATTGTGTGATATACATTATGTCAGAAAAGTTTATAACAAATGTACATATTTGTTCTTTGTCATTTTTTTCTTTACCAGCATACTACCAGGTATTTAGCAGAAAAAAAGGAAGAAATTATATCCCCTAATCAGAACTTAAAAAAAGAAAACTGAAGGAGAGTAGAAGGAAGGGAGATAAGAAAAGAGGGAGGGCAGACTTGAGACAAAAACGAAAATAATAAATACAACTGAGTCTTACATTGTTTAACTCTTTAAAGTTCTTCATATATTTCCGCGTAGACGTTTTTGGTCTAAACTCCATTCTTAGTCTATCCTCTACCCCTCCCCACACGCAGATCCGCCCCATAGAAGAGGCACCCAGCCCTCTGTGGCTCAAGCTCTGGCTCTGTTGCCCTTCCCCTTTCCATTCGTCCTCTCTTTTCACCAACCCAAAGACCCTGTCTCTCTAGCTGGTGGGAAAAATGATTGAGGAATGTGCTGAGTTGTCAGGTTCCACTGCTGCATTCTCCCCTCCTGTCCCCGCCTCGCCTGACCCCTCTCAGAGCCCCCCCCTTCCTCCTGAGCCACTCCTGATCTCAAAATCAAAATGTTTATAAATATAACCATCAAATGACAGCCTCTTCAGTATAAAACAATGTGCACACCCATCTCTTCCCAGAATTCCCATTCTTCATGTTTCACGCCACCACTAAGGCTGCCTGCCAGTTACTGCTTCCCCTTTCCTCATCTTTCCTATGGCAGGTTCTGGGACATTCCAGAATCTGCTTGCCAGTGCAATTCATAGTACTTTCGCCTAACTCCCAGACTCAGTCTAAAAAGAGAGAGAAGATAAGGAAAATATTAGGTCTACACTTGTGGCATTTATTCACATTCTTGGCCATTCAAGACATAACACTAACCTGCTAAAGTTCCCTTTTTTTTTCCACTTTGCTGTCTCCACATGCTCTCCTTCTGCATTCTGATTGTTCAGGCACTCATGAACACAACTTTCAGTCTATTGTAGGGCAAAGACTATGTCTATCTTGTTCTCTTCTGTATCACCACATCCAGCACAGAGTATGTACTCAATAAATATTTGCAAACTGATTGCTGACCATCAGTTAACTGTCTTCCTGATCTCGCTTGTAATTCCTCCTCCAGCAAATCTTACTCCTCGTGGATTCTATTGTTTCAGATTCTGCCAGATGACAGGCAAGCCAGACCAACTATTCAAACTGGAGCCAAAATGAGGCTGCACTCAGAATACAGCTTCATTTTAACCCAAAGGAAAGAGTACTTCAGATGTGTCCCTTTTATGGCATCAACACTTTTTTCTTTCTGTTATAAGTAAATGTGTCTCATCTCTTGCACATGAGACTCTGTGCAGTCTCCAAGAGACTGGCATAATTTTTTTTCTACCTTCCATATACCTTTTACATAAATGTACTCAATATATTTTATCAATTGAGTAAATTTTTCCTATAAACACATGTGTGTATGTGTGTTTGTATATGTGTGAGTGTGTGTGTGTGTTTAATTTTTTCCTCAAAATATATGCATGTGAAAGAGAGAAAGAAATACGTATCTGTTAGCCAATGCTGATTAAGTGCTTACTCTTGGAGTCAGCACTCATCTAAGTGTTTTATGTGTTCTAATTTATGTAATTTTTACAACAATCCTATGAGTTAAGATAATATCATCATGACCATTTTACAGATGAGGCAACAGAGATATTAAGTAATTTGCCCAAGGTTAAATAACTTATAAGCAGCAGAGCTGGAATTCAAACACACAGAGTTGGCAGTGACTCTACATAGTGACTAGGCTGTTCATGTTCTATCAGATTCTCATAAAAATCTTTTGGGGGTAGGCAGAAGTCATTCTATCAAAGAAAAAATATATAGGAGCTAGGAAAATTAAGTAACGTGCCCAAGATTTCACAGAAGGTGAAGAACAATTCTAGTAACAAACGATGAATGACCACAAATTCAATGCTAAAGACATTCCCAAGTCTTAGATTTCAAACCCAATGACTGGACAATAGAAGTTAACTGATAAAAAGAATGTTCTTTGCATTTCCAAGGGAATCATTCAGCAAGTAATCTAGCAATATCTATTAAAATTAAAAATTTACAACAATTCCACTTTATAAATATGGACTGCAGAATTTAAAGTACCAGAACATAAGCATATAGAAGCAAGGATATTTATTATAATATTGATTATAGTAGAAAGAAATTGGAAACAGCCTAAACATCCATCAATAGTTAGTTATTAAATACAGAATAGAGAAGATCAACAAAATCAAAAGTTGGTTCTTTTAAAATGTCAACAAAATTGACATAACTTTAGTGAGTCTGACAAAGAGAAAATGCAAATTATTAAAATCAGGAAAGAAAGAGGAGATATTACTACTAATCCTTTAGAAATAAAACAATTATAAGAGAAGATGATGAATAATTGTATGCCAACAAAGGCAATAATCTAGGTGAAATGGACAAATTCCAAGAAAGATACAAGCTACCAAAATTGACTCAAGAAGGAGTAGAAAATCTGAATAAACCTATAAAAAGAAAAGATATCTGATTAGGAATTTAAAAGCTACCTACAAAGAAAAGCCCAGACCCAGATGGTTTCACTGATGAATTTTACTAAACATTGAAAAAAGAATTAGAACCAAAACTTTACAATCTCTTCCAAAAAATAGAAGAAGAAGGAATGCAGCCTAACTCATTATAAGAGGTCAGTATTATATTGATAACAAAACCATACCAAAACATAAAACATGAAAACTATAGATCAATATCTCTTATGAATGTAGACATGGAAATCCTCACCAAATACTACCAAACCAAATCAGAGTAATATATTTAAAAGGATTATATACCACATTCAACTATCCCAGGAATATATGACAATCAAAAAAACATATTATACCATATTAGTAGAAAAATTATAAAAGCCATTTGAGCATCTCAATAAATGCAGAAAAAAAGCATTTTATAAAAATTCAACATCTTTCATTGTAAGAAAAACAATAAAGTGGGAACAGAAGGAGACTTTCCCAATATGATATAAGAGACCTATGAAAAATCTACAGCTAACATCATGATTAATGATACAAGGTTAAATCCTTTACTCCTAAGAGCAAAGCATGACACGAATGTTGGTTCCTACTACTTCTAGGCTGGACATTTAGACCAAAAAAAAGAAAGAAAGAAAGAAAAAAGTATCTATACTGGAAAAGAAGAAATACAACTATCTCCTCTAACTGCAAATAACATAATCTTGTACATAAAAAACCCAAAGATATCCACAAGAAAACTATTGGAACTATAAATAATTTCAGTGAGATTGCAGGATACAAGAGCAATATACAAAAATCAATAGTATTTTTACATACTAGCAGTGGACAATTGGAAACAATTATATTCACAATAATATCCAAAAGAATAAAATACCTAGAAATAAATTTAACAAAAGAAGAACAAGACTCATACAATGAACACTATAAAACATTGTTGAAAGAAATTAGACGTAAGTAAATGAAAAGACATCCCATGCTTATAGATTAAAAAAAAAATTAACATTGTTAGGACAGCAATACACCACAAGTTTATCTACAAATTTAATGCGATCCCTGTCAAAACCTCAGCAGTCTCTTTGCTGATATTGGTAAGCTAATCCTAAAATCCATCGAAAATGCAAAAACAGCCAAAACAATATTGAAGAAGAACAAAGTAGGAAGACTCACACTTTCCAATTTCAAAATTTACTTTAAAGTTACACTAATAAAAATAGTGTGGCACTGGCAAAAGGACAGACTATATAGGTCAACAAAACAAAATTGAGAATACAGAAGTAAACCATTACATTTATGGCCAATCATTTTTCAACAGGAGTGCCAAGACAAATCAATAAGAAAATAATAATCTTTTCAACAAATGACTGTGGAACTATATATAAAGAACTTTTACAACTCAACGATATGCACATGCAAAAGAATGATGTTGGACCCCCTACCTCACATTATATTCAAAATTTAACTCAAAATAGTCCTACATATAAGAGCTTAATCTATAAAATTCTTCAAAGAAAACAAAGGAGTTAATCTTCATGACCTTAGCTTAGGCAATAGTTTCTTAGCTATGACATCAAAAGCACAAATGACAAAAGAAAAAAAAAATTGGTCTTCATAAATTTGAGCTTCAAAGGACACCATTAAGAAAGCAAACACACACACACACACACACACACACACACAGGAAGGCAAAAAAATTACTTCCAAATCATATGTCTGATAAGAGACTTCTATCCAGAATATACAGAGGACCCTTAAAACTCAATAATAAGCCGGGCTCGGTGGCTCAGCCTGTAATCCCGGGCCTCGGGAGGCTGAGGTGAGTGGATTGTCTGAGCCCGCGGGTTCGAGACCCGCCTGGGCAATTGGCGAGACCTCATCTCCACAATAAATCAAAAATTAGCCGGGCGTGGTAGCAGGCGCCTGTAGTTCCAGCTACTCGGAAGGCTGAGGCGGAAGGATCGGCGGAGCCCAACAGGTCGAGGCTGCAGTGGCCGGGAGCGGCCACTTTACTCCAGTCTGGGCGACGGAGTGAGACTCCAACTCAAAAAAAAAAAAAAACTCAATAATAAAAAGGCAACACAAGAAAAATATGGGCAAAGAATTTTAATAGACAGTTCTCCAAGTAAAATATGAAAGTGGTCAATAAACATATAAGATGCACTTGAGGAAATGCAAATCAAAGCCACGATAGGATAGGACAGAAAATAGCAAGTGTTAGTGAAGATGTGGAAAAATTAGAACCCTCATATATTGCTGGTAGGATTTTAAATGCTACAACCACTTAGAAAAGCAGTTTGGCAGTTTCTCAAAATGTTAGAGTTACCATATGATCCAGTAATTTCATTCTTAGGTATATACCCAAGGGAATAGAACACATAGACTAAACCAAAGCTTGTACACAAATGTTCATAGCAGTGTTATTCATAATAGCCAAAGAATGAACATCCATTTGGAAATAAATGAATAAACAAAATGTTGTCTATTCATACAATGGAATATTATTCAGCCACAAAAGAAACAAACTCATACTTGCTACAACATGGATGAACCTTGAAAGAATTATAAGTAAATGAAACCAGTCGCAAGGCTACATGTGGTATGATGCCACTTACATTAAATGTTCAGGACATGCAAATTCATGCAAGCAGAAAGTAATTTAGTGGTTACAAAGGGCTGAAGAGGGAGGAATGAAGGATAACTGCTAATAGTTTCTTTTTGGGGTTGTGAGATATTCTAAAAGTATATGGTAGTGATGGTTTCACAACTCTGTGAATGTACTAAAGGCCATTTACACTTTAAAAGTCTGAATTGTATGGTATGTAAATTATAGCTCAATAAAAGCTGTTACTTATAAACAGCTTCTCCATGTAAAAAGCAAAAAATAAAAAAGTCAAACAGTGGACTAAATCATAATACATAAAAACAATAAAGGTATCTTTATCTCCTGGACTAAAGAAAGAATATATTGTGGCCCAAAAATAAAGTTTATAGAGTAACGTGCATTTTATCCCATTTTTGTAAAGTATAAAACAAAAATCTGATATCTATATCTATATCTGCCTGTATGTGTTTGCATGAGTATGAGAAAAGGTTAAGCAAACAGCAGAACTGAACATTGGTTTCCTCAAGGTAGTTAGGTAAGGAGGTGGTTATTAGCTTTTACTTTGTGTATTTTCATTGTTCTGCTTTATGCAACTTTGCATTGTTTGGTTTATTAAAATAATTGCTCTTGTAATTTAAAAATTCAAATGTGGACAAATTAATAGGGAGAAAGTAGCATTTTTTTAAGGAGGGCCACTGATTGTCTGCACAGATAAGGTTAGTCCAGCCCACACTGGCACCCCCAATCAGAAGGAGGGAGGGAGGTGCCCAGGAGAGGGTGCTGACTCATAGTCTCCCAAACACTCACACTGTGGGCATTTCGTTAGCATAAAAAAGGACCGTATATTTCCCACAGTGGACTTTTTTGATGTAAAATGTTTCTTTAGAAGCCTAAAGGAAAACCTCCATCAGATTCCAGCTGGCTCTTAGACTTTTGCCTGTTTTCCAGTTAGAGCATATCTGGCAAGCAAAACAGCTGGCTCAAGCAACTGAGGGTCACAAAACGCAAAATCATTAGTGCTGCTAATCCATTTAAATGTTCATCATAGAATCAGGGCAATTAACCTAACTTTTAGCATACAAACCACGGCATGAAATTAAAACTGGCATTTATTCTATATGATTCTTACTAAAGGAAGGATTATCTACTCATAGTAATGTTGGCAATTATTTTCATAAAATACACATTTATCCATTTTTCATGGGAAATCTCCTCTTGGGTTGAGCCACACCATCCACATCTGCTTACATACTAGATGTCAATGCTTACTGCCCATTAGCTTCTCCATATGAAAAACATAAAGTATCTTTTACAAAAAAAGTCAAATGTGCTGTCACCAATGTTTTCATACAATACCCTCATGGGAAAGGAGACCTCTGCTGCAGAACTGATACTTGACTGAGACGGAAATACATGTAAGATTCTCGATTTTTTTATTTCCTGTATAATTACTATCTCCCCCCACCCCGACTGCAATCATATTATTATAGATCCTTAAACATAATATCTCGTGAGTAAAGAATTCTGGTCCTGAACGCAGATGAAATGAGGTTGAGGGTGGCGTTGAGATGCGGTTATTAAAAACTGGTCCAACAAGGATCCTCCTAGCATTTCTAGATTGGCTAAAGAAGCAATCAAAGGCTGTTGCTGACAGACAGATTGTATGATAAAAAAGAATAAAAGGCATTGAAATAAAATTTGTTGTAAGTCTTCCTGGATTAGTCTATGCTTACAAATTACAAATCCATGACTGACTCTTTTCATGCCTTCCCCACTCTTTGCTTAGTCATAAGTCTTTCCAGGATACGGATTGGATATGGATGGCTGCCCAGGAGTGGTGGGATCTTATTACATTGTACTTTGCACTGTTAGGTCAGTTTTTGTGTTAAGGTTTTGTTTTGTGTTTGTTTGTTTTATTTTGTTGTGTGTTTTTTTTTTAAGTGGTATTACATTTCAAGATCATTTGTTTCTTTGATGCAATTTTGTCCCGGGAAAACCAACAGAATAAAGACTATATGTGGAACCAATGAGAGACTTCCTTGATGAAAATCTCTTCTTCAGATGAATGTTTGTTATTACTGCCATGTCCTAAATCTACCTGTTTGAATAAAGAAAACATTTAACATAATCAGCTTATGGTCTGTTTACAGGATGTGACATTTTTATTTGTATTTTTTATACATCTAGTTCTCTGAACACCACAGTTTGCACACAAAGTTTGGGGAAATAAAACATAACATAATGCAACCAGGGAAAGTGAAAAGGCCAATTGCTGGCTAATTGGGCTAAAAATGATTGAGCTCAGTTCTCAGATGAGGTTCTCTTTCTGAACAGTGCTATTGCTAACAGTTCCATAATTCTAATGAGTAATCAACCCCTAACTGTGGTGATATCCCAGGTGTGCCCTTCCCCTGTGGCCTCAGCACCCTGATACTCTATAAAAAAGAGCTATACTACAGAAAGATGATGAGGACACCACATCCTCATGACCAGTTAGTATGCTTTCAAATTTGAGGAGTCTTCTAAAAGAGGTTTTTCCAAATCCACGACATCTGTGGTCAAACTAGGACAAACTTCTCCAACTCAGAGAGTCGGGAGATTAGCCATATCAAATCCTGTCTTCCAAATTATAAAGCTGGAGGGATCTTAAAAGCCATCTAGTCCAACCCCTTCCTGTATAGATGAGATAACTGGGGCCTGTAGAAGTTGAATGACTTGATGATGAGCACACAGGCACAAGACTCTTAGTCTTTCTTGTCCAAAAAATCAGTTAGACAAAAGGCTCTGTTGTAAACAGAGAGTAACTTTTTTAAAATTCTTGACCTTAGCAATTTTATAAATCTATTAAGAGAAAAAAAAGCATTAAACCATGAAAATGTAAATCACAATTAACTATTTAAAAAACAATTCAAGATACAATAGATTTGTTGCAAGGTCGTATACAAGAAATTTTCAAATGTACCATATAAACAGTTTTATAACATACATATTATCTTAATAGGAAATGCATAAAACATATTATAAGACTTAATTAGTTGAATAATTTTTATGGATAGAGGAGTTGACACGAAAATGTTAGAGACCTTTGCCATAGGTAGTTCCAAGCCACCCTAAAAACTCGGCATGAAGGGACTTTGACCCCCAGGGGGCACTTTGAAAAGATGGCCCCTGAGAAACTCCAGTCAATTCATCAAGTAGCATAACCAGATGGAGAATAATAAAATTTATCTAGTGCATCATAATGTTTAATTTTTTGACTTTGAAAAGGAGATGCAAACAAGATCAGACAGTGATTTGAACAATTTTATTTCTTCAATGCCAACATGCTTAATTATTTCTCCCTAATTGGAGCTCAAATTCAGGGAGCTATTTTAAGATTATTCATCTTCCAAATTACTTATAACTTTTTTTCTCAGAAGTTTGTACCATTTTCTAAACATCCACATTACTCCTCTAAAACAGGAGGAAGAGATGAGATAGGATCATCCATCTTGTGCTAAAGAAATGTATGCGATTATAGGCAAGGATGTCATAGGCTGGAGAGGAATCAAGTGAACATCATAGAAGAGAAGTTTCTTGCTGGGATCCTTCAAAGACTGAAGTAGGAACTCCCTCCAGGCAGTTCTTAATATTTGTGTTGTGTCAGGCGCAGGAGTTCACATCGGTAATCCCAGTGCTTTGGGAGGCTGAGGCAGGAGGATCACTTGAGGTCAGGAGTTTAAGACCAGTGTGGGCAACACAGCAAGAGCCAATCTCCCCCCACAAAAAAAAAAATTAGCTGCACATGGGGCACGCACCTGTAGTCCCAGCTACTATGAAGGCTGAGACAAGAGGATTGGTTGAGCCCAAAAGTTTGAGGCTACAGTAAGCTATGATCATACCACTGCATCCCAGCCTGGTTGACAAAGCAAGACCTTATCTTAAAAAGGGGGAGGGGGGCTCTTGGCCTCCACAGGTAAGTACAAATGGCAACAAACCAATATTAGGTCATACTGCTGCCCTAATTAAATGAAGACTTTCTTGGGGCTTCAGCAAGCAACTCCACAAGTTGGAAAGTAAGCCCTGAAGGTATGTCAGCAATATGCCCATAATTACGGTAAAGGCTAAGGCTTAATTCTGGAAGGCTCCCATGACCAATGTGATACAGAATACACTTGGTGATGATTTACTTACCCTGCATGTTAAACTATTGAGACATTCCTACGGTTGGTGACTAGCTGCTGCCTTCAGCTGTTTCTGGCCTCTGTGCCATCCTTCAGTGAGGTTCTCCCCTTGGATCCTCCCTACCTAAAGGGTCAAGTCTGGCACACAAGACCCAGCCACAGGTCTAAAGCATAGGCTGGCAGATCTTGGAATATTGCCTCCAGGTAGAAGGAAGCTGCAGAAGCCACACAGAAACCACAGAGGAGCTAGGACCAAACAGTAAAAGTCGTAAGAGTGTCTCCCACAGCCGGGAGGAAGGATAAAAAAGGTGAGGAGAAGGGGTTCTTAGGATGAGACTGTGTGGAAAGTAGAGCTGCCGAGGCAGGTTTGGGGCATCTCAGAGGAAAGTGAGAATTTGGGAGAGGGGAGTGGGGCCCCACAACAGTGGGAAGAGACTTTGTGTGAGAAAAGAACCACCTAGATTTCCATATATACACACCCCTCCCAGTCCTGAAGAATTCAAGTTCAAGAGTTTCTATGAAAATGGATGTTTAAAAAGGCCTGACAAATGCATGAAAGGGAAAATCTGTTTTATTTTTTTAAAATGTATACTCTCAAGGTGCCCATCATATTTCTCTGTATTTCCCTTTGGACTGAATGGGCTATGAAGGTGTAGACGCAGGCAAACATCCTTCTTGTTTAGGAATGGACAGTCATGCCATGTGCAGTGAGTGGAGTCACCCAGGGCTCTGGGACACAGGCGTGTTCCTGGTACTGCCATTTTCACTCCTACTGGTCCTTGTCATTCTCTCTTCTTATGAAGAACCCTCACACAGTCTCTTCTGTCACTAGAAGGATACAGGGGGTAGAAGCATGTCCTAAGACTTTTTAAATTTACATATAATGCTGATTCTGGCCTACAATTCCTTATCCACAATACCAATATGTAAAAAGAAAAAAAATTTTTTTCTTAACTCATTTGGCAGCAAAATCTGACCCATGGGAAGAGAAGACCAGTCTCTCATGCAAGAGAATTTGGAATAGTTTACATGGATACACACAGTTCCCCCCCCTGCTCAAGTGTAAGTCTCACAAGCACAGTGACTTCCTTTCAAAGAGTACAGTATGAAAAGGGAGAAAAGACGGTGTGTTTATAGTGGGGAAACCTAACAAATGCTACCCCCACCAGGTGGCCAAGGTCATCATCACTAGTAATGAATCAGGCTGATAGTGTGTTATCTTACTATATGATGAGAACAGCACTTGACCTCTATGATCTTCCACCTAAAAACCCTATAACCTCAGTCTAATCATGAGAAAAAACAGCAGACAAGTTCCACTTGAAGGGTATTCTACCTGAGTGGCGCTCCTCCAATGGTCAAGGTCACCGAAAAAAAGACAAGCTTGAGAAACCATCACAGCCAATAGGAATCTATGGAGATTTGACAGCTAGATGTAATTATGTGTCCTGGATGGAATCCTGGAACAGAAAAAAAAAATTAAGTAAAAACTAAGGAAATTCGAATATAGTATAGACTTTAGGTAATGTGCCAGTAATTATTCACAAATTGTGATAAATGTATCATACTAATGTTAGATATTAAAATAGAGAAAACTGCATACAATATATATGGAAACTCTATCTTTGCAACTTTTCCATAAATCTAACATTTTAGTTATTTTTTTTTTAACCGACCTGAATTAACACAAGGCTACTTATGGTCTTTACTTATTACACATATTCATTCAATAGGTTTTGCTGTGGAAATATTAATGTACTTGATAACTTCCTTGCCTCAAATATTTGAGGTAGAATACAATATATGGCTCATGAATATAGTTAGAAATACTTGGATTTCTAGAATCCAAAAACTTCTGAATTCTGAAAATATCTGGTCCCAAAGATTTGAGATCAGGAACTATATGCTTGAAATACTATTAGTGTTATTAATATAATTAGTAATGTATTTCACTTATATGGTGGCTCTAACAGACATTTTCAGCCTATCCTGAAACTCTAGCTGAGATTGATAGCAGGGATAAGTATTTGTTGTTTACTATGATTGGTACAATTATGTTTACGGAACAATTTAATTGGGTCCTTAAAATCTGCAAGATTTTATTTAATTCTTATACACATTTTCTAAAAGAGGAAAATGAGATTCAAAAAGGGCAAGTCACTTGCAAGCAGTGTGACCAGAGTCAGATATAAGGAACCCACCCTTGACATTTTGGGGATTCAGTACAAGAGTACAAATGGAAGTTCTCCCAGCCTGCTGCTCCACCCTGCTTTTCCTCCCACCTCTGTTAGGCCCACCCTGCCCCAGAAGAGTAGACTGCCCAGCCAGCCTGCCCCCATCCCAGACAGTCCCTGGCAGTGCACTTTCAGCTGCCTCGGCAGGGAATTCCAGAGTCCTGAGAGCATGGGGCAGAGGTTTCCAGCAGACATGTGTTCGTGGTCCCTCGGAAGTCTCTTTCTGTGAGGAGGCTGAACATTTCAGAGGGTCAGAGGGGACTCTCCAAGCAGGACTCTAGGGCAAGTTCCCAGACCCCAGGTCTAAGGATCTTAGGGCTGATGTTCAAATGCAAGTCCGCCTGACCCAGATGCTCATGCTTTTTCTAATGTGTTTTCCAAGGGAAAAAAATACACCTAAAGACCACAGTATCAACTTGAAGACTGATTTTTGAAATCTTTGATACTTTTTAAAATTTATATTTTTAAATTAAGGAGTATCAAAGAGTGTATCTTAGAGTCTGATAGTCATATATGAGACAGGCAAAGCCAACTAGTTACAAAGCAATCTAATTCAATTTTTTAAATTTGCTTTTAATTAAATTTTCACATTTGAAATCCTTAGATTTCTAAATTCCTCAACTCGATTTTTGAATACACTTAATGAGAACATTCTGTGTGTCAGGCAGCCTATTTGGAGACTGGCTCCTCTCTAAGGGGCACGGGTTCTAACAGGGCAAATTGCTGCTGTCTAGCAGTGGGGAGGGAGGAAAGACAGAACACAGGTTCTTCCCTCTGAAACCCAGAAGCCCATCTCTATTTACAAAGTTATGTTTAAAATTAAATAGTTGATGTTTCACACTGTATTTAGCAGTATCTTTGTTGCGCACATGTTATTGGGAAGGCAAACAGCTGGAGGGCTGGATATGGTGGCTCTCGCCAGTAATCCCAACACTTTGGAAAGCCAATGTGAGATGATTGTGTGAACCCATGAGTCTGAGACCAGTCTGGGCAACATAGTGAGACTTCATCTCAACAAAAAAAAATTTTTTTAAATTATCCAGGTGTATTGGCACATGTTTTTAGTCCCACCCACTCAGGAGGCTTAGGTAGAAGGATCACCAGTAGGTTGAGACTGCAGTGAGCCATGATTGTGCCACTGCACTCCAGCCTGGGCAACAAAATGAGACTGACACACACACAAAAAAAGCTGGAGACACGGAATTCTCTGGTCATGTCTTTTCTTGGCATGCACAGGACACATTTCCCTTCTCTCTTCACCCCCCGGGTTAGTTCTACATATGTGACCCCCGGATGTGTCGCTGACACAGGTTCCATCTTCCAACCAGAGTTCCTTGAAAGCAAGGCCTGTCAGTCAGTTCCCCCCTCCTGTGAGCCCCCACAAGCCTGGGTGCATTGCTCTCTGCCCAGAGACACTCCATTCCTGGTGGGGATAGTGCCAGCTGGAAATCCAGCAAGGCCTGGGCAAGTGCCACTCGCACAGGCGCTCGCTGAGGTCACCGTCTGCCCAGGATACGAGCTTTAAATGGATGAGTCCACATTCCTGCAGAGACTCTCCCCATGCCTTCTGCAGGCCACCAGTTCATCTTTCTGCTCCTTTTATTTCCTGAGCGAGCAAATGTGTGCCAGCAAAGGTGAGCCACATTTCCAGTCAGAGTATCATCACCAGGGGTTGCATCTGCCCCTGCTGGCAGGGTTGTTGACATCTTTCCTCCATGACTTTGGATGGAACACATCCAACAATTAGTCTTTTCTAAGCCCAACACACAGCAGAGCCCCAGAAGAGTAAAGGAGTTTCCCTCCCTCACTCCTTCTCTGCACTTCTTTGGTCAGCTGCCCCTATACCAGGAAAAGGTAACCAGCTCACTAGGAGAGGCTGCTAGCCATGGGGATACTCAGACAAAAATGATATTGGATGGAGGTCATCAGGGACCTGGGATGGGGAACAGGAGCTTCTTGGCTCTTTATAGCCTTTAGGTCTTATCAAAGTGTTTTTTTCCAAGGTTGATCAATGAAACCTCAAGCTTCAGTGAAGGAGCCATTTATTTTGTCTGTAAGGCAGGCTTTAATTCAGTGCCCCACACAAAGAATGAAAAGATCCTTGGATGAAGCCACCCCAGTGTTTATTGAATGATGTTCACATGTCTATAAAACATACACATACTGTCCCTTCTGCCTGGACCCCAGAGGCACCCCCCTGCCCCTGACTCTTGCCAGGTACTTAGTACAGCTGGCTCCTCTCATTTCCTAAGAGGTCATCCTTGTGGCCCTATCTCTGTATAGGATCTAACCAACTACCCCTCTATACTTTAAGAGCACAGTTTTTGTTATTGTTGTTGCTTTTTTGCTTTTGTTTTCGTTTTTGTTTTGAATCAGAGTCTTACTCTGTCACCCAGGCTGGAGTGCTATTACACACTCGTGGCTACTACAGCCTCCCAGACTTTACCTGGTAGGCTCAGGCAATCCTTCTGCCTCAGCCTTCCAAGTAGCTGGAACTACAGACCAGGTGTACACCATCACGACTGGCTAATTTTTTTACTTATTGTAAAGATGAGGTCTTAACAAGTTGCCCAGGCTTGAATACCTGGGCTCAGGCAAGCCTTTTGCCTCCGCCTCCCAAAGTGCTGGGATAATAGGTGTGAGCCACCACACCCAGCTTAAGAGCACAGTTTTACCATTCTTTTCATTGTTTTTTTATAGACAGCATCTTGCTATGTTGTCCAGGCTGGTCTCAAACACCTGACCTCAAGCGATCCCCCCACCTCAGCCTCCTGAGTAGCTGGGAGTACAGGCATGGACCACAGTGCCCAGCATTACAGTTTTTAAATTCTACATGTTATTTATGTGCTAGCATAATCAGGATAGGATAGTAAAGGCACCAGAATCACTGTGGTACAAACAGAAAGCGATTTATTCTCACCTGCCTCTGTTCCTTTGAATCCACGCCTTCATATGCTCTTCTCTGTCTCTAGATGAAAGTCAGTCCTGTAGCTATCCCAGTCTCTCCCAGGTCATAAACAAATAGACTCTTTTCTCAGATGATTTTAATATCAAAATTTCAAACCAAAGTGAACCTGCAATGTCTCCCCTCACCCAGCTCAGGTCTGCTTCAGACTTGGAGAACTGTCTGGAAGTCAGCCTTGTCAGTTTTCTTCCACTCCATTTCCTCCCATCTTTCTAGGTGTCTAACTCCCAGCCCTTCGGGGTTGGGGCAGCAGACAGTGAAGAAGAGGGAAATGTAGGTCCAGTGTGTCAGATATCACTGTCATCTGGGGTTGGTGCCTGTGACCTGGCAGACAGACAACCGAGCTTCCCAGGCCTGCCTTCTATTCAGGGTTTTAAAGACCCAACCCTGCATCATGATGACATTTTACTCACACCTGCTTTGGCAGGCAGTGCTCTTTCTGGTTGACTCTTTAAGAATTTTCTGCACCTTCCCATTCTGCCACTCCATTCCAGAGGCCCATCTCTTTTCTAGAGTCAACTCACACCTCCATACTTTCTTCTTGTCAAGTTGCTTCCAAGGTGACCTAGTCTGCTCCTTCCTCAGAGTCAACTCTTGCCCAGGTAGCTCTGAAAAGGCTGACCATTCTCGATGCAGTACCCCTTCTCTTCACTGCCCCTGCCTTGAGATCCCTCAGGTATCAGTCCCCAAGTCCCCCATATTTCAGGAAAGACAGTACGGTACTCTGAGTGAGTGGTTCCCTAGGAGACTCCTCACCTCTACGTTTGAGTGCAGGGACACATAGCCCCTTTCTGCAATAAGGGGAACCACAAGCACAGTGACAACTCTCCACAAGACATCTTTCCACTAGTATTTAAACCTCCAAGAATACTAAGCCTTCTCTTCAGTGCCCTGGAGGTAGGTGATGGGTTCAGGCTGGCAGAACCAGTTCTGAAGTACACTTTCTGCAAGTCCTGCAGAGGTAGTCTAGCACCTCAATTTAGAAAGCCAAGGAACTTGACACCTACTGCTTTGTTCTTTGGTGCCTCAGCCGAAACTGAGACAGAAAGATCCTGTTACTCCTGTTTGTGGCCAGTCCCCCCCCCCCACAACCCCATTAAGCTATAAACTATAAACTCCAGGAGGTAGGGACCTTGGCTATTCTATTCACCAGCATAGCAACAGAGCCCCAGGGGGTACCCTGCATAAGCTCACAGAAGAGAGGATGCTTAATAAATATTTCTTGAAATAACACATTTATTAATGAAAATGAAGATGGTGATGACACAGTCACCAATTTGCTAAAGAAGAAAAAAAGATGAGGGGACGTTCATGTTTATAAATAAACTATCTGATCCTGAAATAAGGTAACTTGTGCTTCCTTCTCTCGAAAGACTTAAGTCTAAATCTTAGAGTTAAAGTTTTCATTTAAAGCCCAAAAGATGCCTGAGGCACAGACAGCAAATGCTTACACAAGAGTTAACAGATTGGATGCTGGCTGATGATGCTAATATCAATGCTTTGTCTAGACATGCAATGCTGGTTCTGCTGACACATTCTCCTAGAGCATTTTTTTTTCCAGGATGTGAAACTGGCCTCTGAGTCGGTGAGATTTAGAAACAAAACTGGACCCCTGCAGAGAAAACCCTTGGAAGAAACTCTAACCCCCATGCTTTGCCCTTGGTGAGTATCATCAAGCTCTCTTTCCCAGGGGCAGACTTGGAGAAATAGGGAAGTGCCATTGCATTTCAATGAGGCTGATGCAGTGTTCTAACTTGGCAAAGGCGTGGGAAGAGAGAAAGAAGCTGAAAAAGCAAATTCCCCCAGACTCATTCCATGACAAACAGACCAAGTGCACAGGGATGGCGGTGGACACAAGAGCTGCCAGCAAAATAGCCTAGCAAATACCCTCCTCATGCAAAAATGTCTTATATCCATCAGTAAGGTGCTGTGGGTTAGGAGAAGGCAGTTAAGGGTTCAACCTCCAGCCCTGGGAAGAAAGGCAAGCAGTTATGGAGAGAGCCTTGCCTTACAAGTCTGTGCCTGTGCTGTATACCCAGCTTTCTCTCAGACAAGCCTCATTCCCCAATTCCCTTCTATCTTTTCAGCAAAGCTGATTACAAAGAGAAGATTCCATATGCCAAGTTAGAGCCAAGGAAGCTGTCTCTCATGATAGTTTTCACTGAAAAAAAAAAGTCTTTAAAAGAACGGAAATTTTGGTTGAATTAAAATTCACCTAAGGAGGATGCTTCCAAATACAACAGTTTCAAAATTCTGCAATAGAAATGTAGACTTTAGGGAACATCTGCTCTGATGCTTTACACTTGAAAAGGAATGACACTGAGGTTCTTGAGAGGTTAAGTGGCAAGACCAAGGTCACACAGCTGTCATTGGAGTCTGCTTCTTCCACCTTGAGCCTCTTGCTCTTTCCCCTAGATTACGCAAAAATGTATTCCAACATTTCTTCACCCAGCTTGGGTAGGGTATTGCAGCCATGCTTCCAAAATGGATCAGATAACTTGATTTAAATAGTCTCCAGTTTTTATAACTGTACATCATTCTATTTTTCTAACAAATATTAAACTAAGAGAGCTTCCCTCTTTCAAGAACTGTCACTTCAGAGTTGCACACGATGCTTTGGCCTGAGCATATAAACTGAAGTTTAATCCTACCTCTGCTCCTGACTCATCAGGACGTATTGGGCTAGTCATGAAATTGTCTCAGTTTCCTCATCTGTTCAATGGGAAGAATAATGCTGATCTGTCACTTATTCATTTAAGGAAGTTGTCTGACTGGAAACTAGTGAATAATTGTAGGTAAAAATCCTGTGAAGAATCTAAGTATAAACTGAAACCATATCACTAAGGCACCAAAGTACATAATTCAGAAGCTTTCTAATAATCGTGACATACAGTCTTTTAGTTTGCCAAACAGACAGGTGGCTGTAACCAGTCAAGCATGTTTCTACAGAAAATTTCTCATTACCATATTGTTCCAACATATCAGAGGTGTTGATTAAGCCTGCAGAATTTAAGAGACAAAATTGAAATGGAAATTTGCTTCGAAGCTGCTGAGACGGGGCTCAGTATAAGCATGTTCCTGAGGTGTTCGCTGCCAAAAAGTCCTCCCGTCAACAAAAGAAAACTAGAAACTGTTTTCTCATAACCAGAGAGTGTTTGTGTGGCTAGTAGGCCTGCTCACCAGTGTCAAGTTTTGAGCAAACACCATAGAAAAAAAAATTCCAGACAAAGATAGGCAACAGCAATGAGAAGGAATCTGATGAAGAAACTGAACCAATATTCTGCTTTGCTTCTCACCAATGATATTCTTTACCACATTTTCTAATACTGAGCTAACAGCAGGATTTCTGTGGATGAGATAGAAATGAATTTCATTCTTTTGTTTTCAAAAATGCCCACAAGATGGTTTTAAAGTCCTGATAAAGCCCTGTCGCCAATCGGCACAGGCTGTCTAGACTCCAGCAGCATAAGTAATCACTTTGACAATTACCTAAAGAATCATGTGGATGGCAAAATCAGCAAAGAGAAAGAGATGGTGTCTTATTTAATCAGTCTTTAACAGAACAACTAAAATTACCTGATAACAAAGAATCACCAGATTATTTGTAGCAGGAGAAAAAGGCATTTTTACAACAGATTTATTTTGAGATAATGCTGTCATTAAACACTTTGTTTTACGGCCACACAGAAAAAATAGGAATAAAACCATAAATTATTCACAGAAGCTAAAAGATATTTTTAAAGTAATAACAATAATGTTGGAATAAATAGAAGCATAAGTGTACCTATAGTTCCGAGGGCTTGTGAAACTCTTTCCACTTCCAGCTGTGCCTAGTCACAAAATATGGGACACTAAAGTTAGTCTTTGGCAGACAGAGGTAGAGCTTATTAACTATCCATGTGCTCTTCTACATTTCCCAACTTTCTTTGCACTTAGATTGAGGTCATGTGACTAGTTCTGATCAACAGACTTTAAGATGAGGTAACTTGTGTCACTTCCAGGCTGAGGCAACTTGTGTCACTTCCAGGCTGAGGCAGTTAAGAACTAATGTCCCTTGTTCCTCTCTCTTTTCTTCCCCTGCCTCAGCAACATTGAAAACCACACATTCCAGATGGTGTCATGCCAAAGTGAAGAAAGCTCATGACTCACATTGAACTTTACATATGTGAAAAGTAAGCCTCTGCTGTGTTAAGCTAATGAGATGTCATGGGTTGTTGTTGCAGCACTAAGACTAATTACTCTGACAAACATAAAGGCCCTGAAACTTAAATTTAAGCTACTGATACCAGGCTTTTGAAAATACCATTACAGAAAAAAAATAATACTTTCCTTTTTCTTTTTTTTTATTTTCTCACTTTTTCTGATCTTGTACAGTCTAAAGCAGTGGTTATCAAAGTGTGGCTCCCAAAACCAGTGGCATCAACATCATCTGGGGATTTGTTAGAAATGTAAATTCCTAGACCCCACCTGAGGCCTGATGAATAGAAATTCAGGGAGTGGATTCCAGCAATCTGTCTTTTAACAAGTCCCCCTGGTATTTCTGATGAACATGTCAAGTTTGAGAACTGCTGATCTAAGGTTGCCTTTCCTTGAGTCCACATTGAATGTGATCATCATGCAGTGAATTTCTCCCTTTAATCTCACATACAGTCAGGAAATACATAATGCTAGTCTTTTTATGCTTCTTCCACTTTTTTTCAAACACCAGCTTTTACACTGATTAGTTACACATAGCTTTACTGTAGTAGATTAGAGATAATTGCAAATTCTTTGTCATTGCCCCCGCTGAAAGGCAGGGTTCATTTTCCCACCCCCCTTGAATATGAGTTCAGCCTGTATCTTCTTTGACCAATAGAATATGGTAGAAGTGAAGTACTGAACGTTTCAAGCCAAGCCTTGAAGAGGACCAGCAACTTCCACATCCTGCCTTTTGAAATCCAGCCATCCAAAGAATGAGGAAACCTAAGCAGCCAGATAGAGAAGCATAGGAGCCTCAAGAAGAATGAAGACCCCCAGATGACAGCCCCAGCTGAGCTACCAGCTGATAACCAGCATCAACTGTCCACTAATTAATTATGCATTTTTGGATGCGTAGACCCAGTTGAGGTCCAAAATACCTGCAGCTCCAGATGACTTCATGTGGAACAGAAGAACCACCCAGCTGAACACAGTCAGCCCAGATATTTAGGAGATACAATAAAATGGGTTTTATTTTAAATCATCAAGTTTGCCAGGAAGAGGAAAGATATGAAACAATAGAGAGTAAAATATTCATTTTTTGTTTGTTTTTGAAAAGCACTATCAAAGTCAAATTTTAATAGGACTTTTTCCCCCAAACAAACTAACTCCTATGGCTCCTTATAATGGCCTTCTAATATTTCCCTCTCCTTTGGCTTAGATACATTAATAACTGCAAGTTGTTTGTCCATCCTCAAATCTGAAAGCTAGTAATGGTTTCTCTACTAACTATCCCATGGGTTTCAAATGAACATCTGAGTCTGTTTCCCACACCCATAACTGCTATAAATAAATAAATAAATAAAATAAATGTAAGCAAGAAGTTTATTCTCATCAGAGAATTGCAGTAGAGTTTAGTTAAGAGATGAGTCAGACTTTGCAGCATAAATAAAAATGTTCCTTTTCACATTCACTCCAAAATGTAGTAATTAATCAAGAACTTGGTACCAGAAAACTTAAAGCTGTGAAGGCATTATCCTAGTTTTTTGTTTGTTTGTTTGTTTGTTTGTTTGTTTGTTTTTCGAGTTGGAGTCTCACTCTGTCACCCAGACTGGAGTGAAGTGGCTGCTCCTGGCCACCGCAGCCTTGACCTGCTGGGCTCCAGCGATCCTTCTGCCTCAGCCTTCCGAGTAGCTGGAATTACAGGCACGCGCTACCATGCCCGGCTGGATGCTAGTTTTTAATGTCTTTTTGCAAAACAGACACTTGCGAAATGAAAGACAAATAAAAATGAGGTGGTCATAACTATTAACTGATGGCTGAAGACAGCTTAGGCAGGTTGACTTTCACAGATATCTAACAGAATTTAGGAATCAATTATTTAAAGCTAAGAATCAAAAACTAAGCATTAAAAGCTAAGTACATATCCAGAGATTACAGTTGGCAAAAGACCAATCTTGCAAAGACCCTTAACCCAAAGCCATGATACTGGGTACTGAGTTTTTAAGAGGTTGAGGAGCATATCCTTATCTCTCTATCTTCAGAATTTAACAAAGCATTTGATATATAAAAAGTGATTGGTGTGTGCCTGTGAATGAACAAACAGGAGTCACCACCACAAAGGGAAGAACCAAAAGAGGCCAAGGTGGAAGTGAGGGAACAGGCATCTCTAAATGTTTCAAAGGTGCTTTCTCAACTAAAAACAATTGGGATACAAACCTTGGTGCACACATGTAAACAGTAGCAGCTAAACAGGCCCTGAAGCTTTGAGCTTCCCAAGGTAAGTCAGGCCTGGGAAGAGGAGAAACAAAGCTTTCAGCACCTTAAAAGGCCCTCAAGAAAGGGAGGGTCTCACACTTCTTTCTTGCCAGTCCTTTGCATCTTTAAAAGAATGGAGTCAGTAGTCATTTATAACAAGAGTCATCTGTTATCAAAGAAAGTCAATTCTACATATACAGAAGCCTCTGTCTAACTGGAATTTTTAATACACCAAAATTCTTGATGATAACTTTCAAATATTAAAATTTCTACTAAAAAGGATACATTTTCATCTAGGACAAAAGCCATATGCTGACAGTCATGGATATTGTTTTCTCCCCATTAAGACACATAATTATGTTTTAGTGCTTCAATGTTTTTATTCTTTAATGTTATGTAAGTATATTATTTAATCCTTGTTCATTTTCTTGCTATAATCCTCAGAGGCCATCTTGCCAAGAATAGGTATAGAAATAAATAGCCCCCCAAATGTCTGACTATTTAATTACTTTTAATATTCAGTAATACTTTCTAGAGTACAAATGGGTATAAAGACATCAGTAAATAAAAATTAAACAATAATATTTCAATAAGACACACTCAAAATTTTTCAGTTTTTTCACATCGTCTAAAACAAGGTGCCAGAAATACTTTCAGTTTTATATACAAGGGGGGACCCAAAAATCAGAATTTACTTATTAAAAATTGTGTATTTATTCTTACATGTTTAACCTTTAGTCACCTATGAAGTATTCACCATTTGATTCAATATACCTATCGCGAAGCCTTTTCTACTGCTCAAAACAGTTTTTGAATTCATCAATTTTTATGCCTTTTAGTGCTTCTATGGTTTTTTGTTTCACCTCTTCCACATAGACAAAATGTTTCCCTTTGAGAACTTTTTTCATCCAGGGAAGCAAACAAACAAAAAGTCTTGTGGGGAGAGATTGGGTGAATAGGGAGGGTGGGGTATGGGGTCATGCTGTTTTTGGTCAAAAACTACTGAATACTCAGTGTGGTGTTGGCAATTGTGCTGGCAAATCACCCATCACGAAATGGGCAAACACGTTGAAAGAGTCTAAAAAAAAAAAAAAATTCACTGAAACCAAACGCAGCCTCTCAAAACGACACTAGCTGGTACACTGATGCCAATGGGTTCCTAGAACACGTACCTTGCAAGAGAAGACTGTACCACAAGGTGCCCATCCTCAAAAATAATTAGGGTTTTGTTGGGTCCCCTTCACATATGTGTGTGTGTGTGTGTGTGTGTGTGTGTGTGTGTGTGTATGCCATGTTTTATAACACCGACAATTAAAGTCAAATTTCGGACCTGTAAGGGAAACTTTTTTTTAACTAGCTAGTCCAAATCTTCCTTTCACAGATGGAAAAATCAAGTCTATAGAGTTAAAGTTAGCCTCATTAAAGTAAATGGTTACCAAAGAATCATTAGTGATGGGTAGCTTCATTCCTTCAATAAACATGCATTGAGAGGGCAGCTGGGGATCCAGTATTCTATGTGTCCTGGGCAATAAAAGAATAAAGATGAGTCCTGCCCTCAAAGTACTCAGTTTATGAAAATGAAAAACACAAATTCACATGAAAACAAAAAATACAATTCTGGGTCACAGTTAAACGGTATTACCAACAAAACAGCAAATCAACACTACAAAGTCCACTTGTGATTCAACTGGATCATGGGATTAGAGGAAAAAGATATTGGAAAGTTTCATACTGAAGAAGATTTTAGTCACAGATCGTGTATATACATGTGGAACACTATCCTCACCTCAGTGGAGTTTAAGTTAGCCCAGCAAGCCCATCGCACAGATCAGATAAGTAGTAAAGACTGTTTGCGCGAGTGTCCCTGCTGATATAAGAAAGCTCATGCATGTGATGGAGTCATGTGGAGATGAAAATTGACTCACCGTTATTGCATTCTCTTATATATCATGTCTATATACACATCAAATTACTTCTTATATTCATTGATTTGTATCATGGTCTTTTATAGCAATTTACTTCTAAGCTGTTATAATATCATTATGCAGGAGGTGGGAAAAAGAAAACCATTATCCCTTATTGAAACTCAGACTTTGTAGTGTTGATTGATGTTTCCCAAGAATCTGGTAGTAAGTCGGCAGCACCAGAGTGTTGAGCTTAGGGTCTGTACTTAATCCACTGAATCATCCTGCCTCTTGGAAATGGCTCTCCTTTTGTATATCTGACTGGATAGGATTAGGTAACAACATAATAACTAGCAAACAGCAAGAGTCGATTAGTACATGCCCTGTGAAGGTGTTTTGGATGTGCTTTATTTTGAAAGAGGAATGGGGAGTTGCCAAGTCTCACATGAATCATGGTTATTCCTGCATTTAAACTGAAACAGTTTTTTAGAAAATTTTAAAATATTTACCCACTGCAACAACATCATATCTCTTCCCATGTGAGTGCATTAGAGATACACACTGTCAAAAGTTAATGTGGGGCTTCAGAAGAAAATATAGTCAACGACAAGGAAAAACAGGAAGTGCCGACCTAGTATAATTTAATATTCACAGGTTTCAAAGTATGATAAGAGCCTCATGTTCCCACACTCTGCCCAGAGAAAAATACTATCTCTTTGCTTAATCTGCCTTTTATGTTGTGTCTGTAAAACATGGAATAAAGTGAGCTGGAAACTTTGTGCTCAATTTTGTCAACACAAACAATAAAAAGTGCACAACTCAAATTATTTTAAAATGGAATATGATAATAGCTAATTGGGGTGTCTACACTGGCCAAATTAAGTAGCTTATTGCTAGATCATTTCCCTTTGTTTTTTTCTGGGCATTCTCATAGGCATGGGCATTTATGGTATGAACCTGGAGTCACAGGAGATGACAAATATTTTAATGTAATTACTCGAATGGTCAACATTTGAATGTACACTTAAAAACAAACAAACAAAAAAACAACTTGTAAGGTGGCCTGATGCCAATGTCAAACCTCTCCTACACACCCTCCTAACATTAGTGGATGAGGCCCCTTCATCTGTCACGTAGCAGATACCACCAGCCCACGGGATGTAGGGTTGTGAGTAAGAGAGCAGCTTGTCCAACACAAACCACCATCTCTATAAATAACTCAAATGTATTTTCACAAACTGTAAGGCTTCTCAGAAGAGCACAGAACAAAATCAACAAGAACAGTTGTGAATAGGAATGTCTATCGAAAAGACCATACAGCGCAATAGTCATATAGACTTGAATAAGATCAAACATGTTTAAGAATATTGGTGAGGCAAACTGGGATGCGATGTGTGTGCCTTTTTTTTCTCCAAGTAGGTTGGTTATACCCACCCACCTGGGACTGAGTCAAGAGCAGTGCTCTTTCCTATTCTGCATTTATCCAATCATCCGTTTCTGGGGGAAAAAAAAAAAAGATGAACTTCCTGCTGGTGGCCACATAGTCACTAGTGTGGAGGTGTCTATGTTGCTTACCACTTGAGTGGAGGATGGATTAATTGGAGAATGCCAACCATCCTTTGCAGCAACAAAGGTTTAGTGTTGTTAATACTTCAGCCTTGTCAGAAACCAGAAACTTACACTTTTGTTGTAATGTCTCATGATTTATCTTAACAACTAGAGGCCAGACAGGTCTATATACTTAATTTAACCCACTGACCACAAGTTTAAGGTGTCTTACATACACAGGTATTATCATTCACTGAATTATTAGTGCACTGAATATACATTTACCTGATCAATTCTTGCATATTTATTATTATCTCTATGTTCATTTAATTCTACACATTTTCTCAAGTCAACTGGCTACAGTTCCACTATGTGTTAACTAAAGAGGATCCAGGTAGAAATAAGTTGACATTTCTAACATCAAAGAGACAGATATCTATTGGTCGATAAAAGTCAGGAGATAAGTGGGATGTGTTGTAATAAAGGGGTAGATTCAGGATAAACAAGGGTGAATTTATGGGGGTAATGATGCTAGATGAGGTTGTAAAGACTGGTAGCCAAGGCCTTATGTGCCATGGTGATGTGTATACTAGCAGCCATTGTCTACTGAACACATATAACACACCAAGTACTATGCTTACATTGTGCATACATTACCCAGCTTAGCTCTCACATCAACCAACTGAGGAAGAGACTATCGCTATCTTCATTCAGGAAACAGAATCTTAGGGAGGTCAAGAAAACTGTTCAAGGCTATGGCTGTCTACAGAGACAGAGGCAGAATCTGGGCTCACAGCATCTCTCTGACTTCCAAACCTAAGCTTTCAGCCACTATGAAGTTGCTAAGGAATGGGACTTCAGTCCATAAGTCATGAAAACAAATGAAGAACCTAAGAATCACATTATTTTATTCCCTTCTCACAAGTTAAATAATGAAAAGTATGATTACTATTTTATATCAGGAGAAATCAAGAAAGGTTAAACAATTCAAAGCGAAGGAAAAATGGACTCCTAGCACCCAAGTGGCTGAATATCTAGCCCAGGATTCATGCTGGCTTTACATGGTTGGCAAATATTACTTCCCAAATACTTGGTGTGCTTTCAACAACCACACTTCTACAAATTCAGAAATTCTAAGAGCACATTCCCAACTAAATCCTCTTCCTAGGAGAACCATAGCTATTTCTAGCCAGGTAATTCCTAATTAGTGATGTCAATCTGAGAAATACAAAATACCTACTGTGACAAAAAGAAACAGCAGTCACCAACTTCTTCCCCACAGCCAACTGTGTGTGAACTATGAACCCCATTTGAATGTCGATATGAAACAACAGTACACTAAGAATTTTCCTTTGTGTGTTAGTAACTCTTTAATAACATTCCCTGCATTTATCTATAATTGCCATAAAGCATTTAAGCAATCACCTTTCTGAATCCTAGCCACACTGTATTCACGTCTGATAAAAATGTGTCCCCCACATCCCATCAAACATGTTTAAGAATATTGGTCGCGGGTTCGAGACCTGCCTGGGCAACTTGGCGAGATCTCATCTCTACAATAAACAAAAAAATCAGCCGGGTGTGGTAGCGCGTGCCTGTAATTCCAGCTACTTGGAAGGCTGAGGCAGAAGGATCGCCGGAGCCCAGCAGGTTGAGGCTGCAGTGGCTGGGAGCGGCCACTGCGCTCCAGTCTGGGCGACGGAGTGAGACTCCAACTCAAAAAAAAAAAAAAAAGAATATTGGTGAGGCAAACTGGGGTGTGAAGTGGGTGACTTTTTTCCTCCAAATATGTTGTTTATACCCACCCACCTGGGACTGAGTCAAGAGCAGTGCTCTTCCCTGTTCTGCATTTATCCAATCATCTGTTCCTGGAAAAATAAAATAAAAATTTATAATAAAAATGTAATACCACTTCTATTTCAGGTCAAAATTAGTAATTAGAAGGGAATTATTTATCTCCTTCCGATATAAAATGATTGGACCTAGAATATGACAAAGATAATTCTCTGCTCACAGAGAAATATAGTTGCATAAATGTAGCTATATTCTGGTCACTTTTCCTCCCCAGATATGACACAAAGCTGATAGTGTCAACTTAATACTTTCCAGAATGAAAAAAGTAGTAACTTCTTAAAAAATTAAGATAATAGCAACCACCCATTGAGAGTTCATATATATAAATGTGTGTATGAATATATATACATTTATATATATATATGAATATATATATAAATACATATATATATGAATATATATATATATGAAACAAGGACCCTCTGAGGAAGGCATAATACCCCAATTTTTTCAGAGGAGGAAACCAAGACTCAGAGATGCCAAATCATTTTTCCAAGATCAGGTAACTAGGAAGCAGAGATATAGGAAATGAACCCAGGAAAACATGACTCCTAAGCTCATACAACACTACACTGTACTATGAAGTCTTAGGCAATGGAGAGAGAAATAAAGGGAGAATGAAAGAAAGTAGTGATAAAAAGAGGCTTGAAGTTTATCCGAGATTTTACATAGGGAGATCTTGAGGAATAAAGATTATTAAAATGGGCAAGCATAAAATGTGTATATGGCAAGACATAGAATAAAATATAAAGATAAATTACAGAATGGAGAGAATATTTGTAAAATATAGAGAGACAGAAAACTAGGAATAGAGGAGTATTTACTCAAATTAATGAAGAACATCTACAAGGCTGGGTATGGTGGCTCACACCTTAATCCCAGTACTTTAAGAGGCTGAGACAGGAGGATTGCTTGAGTCCAGGAGTTCAAGACCAGCTTAGGCAACATAATGAGATCTCATCTCTACAAAAAATTAAAAAATTAGTCGGGTGTGGTGGTATATGCCTGTAGTTCCAGGTACTAGGAAGGTTGAGATAGGAGGACTGCCTGAGCCCAGAAGGATGAGGCCACAGTGAGCCTTGGTGGTGCCACTGCACTCCAGCATGGGTGACAGAGTCAGGCCCCAACTAAAAAAAAAAAAAATCTACGAAGGGTCTGCAGTTAACATCATCCATTCATGAAAGAAACTGTGCACTTCCTCCCTTAGATCAGGACGAAGGTGAGGATGCTTCCTCTCAGCACTCCTATTTATCTATGTACCAGAAGTTCTAGTTAGTACAATAAGACAAGAAGAGGAAACGAAAGATAAATTGTAAATGAGGAACTAATACTGCCTTTATTTGCAGATGGCATAATTATCTATGTAGAAAATACTAGAGAAACAGCAAAACAACAACAAAAAAAGACTCCTGGAACTAAGTCCAATTGCTTTTCTTTATAAAAACAATGAACAATTGGAATTTAAAAATTGAAAAAAGATGACATTTACAATAGCACCAATAAAAAATAAAATAAAATATTGTGTTTATATATAAAATCTATGTGTGGAGAAATGTAAAACTCTGATGAAAGAAATATAAAGCATCTAAATAAATAAGTAGTTTGTGTTTATGAACTGAAACACTCAAAGTTATAATTCAACTCATCCCAACTTGGCTCCAGTGCAATCCCAACCCAAATCCCAGCAAGCCATTTCCTATATGTTGAAAACCTGATTCTAAAGTGCAATGGAAGCCAGGCTCCGTGGCTCAGTCTGTAATTCCGTGTTTTGGGAGACTGAGATGAGTGGATTGCCTGAGCCCACGGGTTCGAGACCCGCCTGGGCAACTTGGCGAGACCTCATGTCTACAATAAATCAAAAAATTAGCCAGGCGTGGTAGCGCGCGCCTGTAGTTCCAGCTACTTGGAAGGCTGAGGCAGAAGAATTGCCTGAGCTCAGTTGGTCGAGGCTGCAGTGGCCGGGAGCGGCCGTTGCACTCCAGTCTGGGTGACAAAGTGAGACTCAATGGAAAAGCAAAAGACTTACAATTGCCAACTCAAGACTAAAGAAGAACAAAGTGCAAGGACTCACGCCATCCAACTTCAAGCCTTAATGTAAAGCCATGGTGGTCATGGCAATGGGGTATTGGTGAGATAATAAACAATGGAACAGAATAAGAAAGGATAGAAGTTGACCCACATACATATAATCATTTGATCTTTGATAAAGGAGCAAAGGCAATTCAATGGGAAAAAAGGACAGTCTTTTCAATAAACGGTGATGGAACAATTGGATGTCCTTACGAAAAAAAGAACCTAGAGTCAGACTTTACACCTTTCATAGAATGAACTAAAAGTGAATCACAGACTTAAATGAAAAACTATAAAACTTCTAGAAGAAAATATAGGAAAATATGTGTTATTGGGTTGAATGATGAATTTCATTAACAACACGAAAAGCATAACCCACAAAAGGAGAAATTCGTAAGTTAAGCTTTATTAAAATTAAAAAATTATTCTCCGTGAAGGATACTGTTAGGAGAATAATAAGACAAGCCACACACTGAGAGGGAAAAGTTGCAAAATACGTACCTGATAAGGATTTGTATTCAAAATATACAAAGAATGCTTAAAAATCAACAATAGGAAAAGACACCAGCTAAAAAATGGGCTAAAGATCTCAAAAGACAGCACACCACAGATCATATACAGGTGGCAAGTAAATGTATGAAAAATTGCTCAACATAATTTGTCATTAGAGAATTTCAAATTAATACAAGATAGCACTATGCATCTATTAGAATAGCTGAAATCTAAAAGCTGATGATACCAATTGCTGGCAAGGATGCAAAACTATAGGAACTCTCATTTGTTGCTAGTGGGCACAACTACTTTGGAAGACATTTTGGCAGCTTTTTACAAAGTTAAACATGGTCTTGCCATATGACCCAATCATCACACCCTTAGATATTTACCTAATTGAAAATTATGTCCATACAAAAACCTGCACACGAATGCTTACAGAAGTTGTATTTATAATCACCAAAAACTGGAAGCAACTGAGAAATCCTTCAGTAAGTGAATGGACAAGCAAGTGGAGTTGTATCCTTATAATTGAAATATTATTTAGCAATAGAAAGACATGAGTTATAAAGCCATAAAAAGACATGCATTAATCTTACATGCACATTGCTAAGTGAAAGAAATCAGTCTAAAAAGACTATTTATCCTATGATTCCAACTATATCACATTCTGTAAAAGGCAAAACTAGTGAGATGATAAAAAGATCAGTGGCTGAGGGGTTGAATAAGCCACTGAAGCACAGGAGATATTTCAGGGCATTGAAACTAGTCCATGTGCTATTGAAGTGCTGGATACATGACACTATAAATTTGTTCAAATAGCCCTTTACAGCACAAAGAATGAACCTTAAAGTATGAGAATTTTTTTTCAATTTTTAATTTTAAAGATGTGGGGTACAACTCAGGGTTAGGTATACAAATGTTCATTATGCAGGTACCCTTGTTGATGAGATATGCCCCCCTCCCCCAGCTATTTCCCACTACTGCCAATCCCTTTATTATAGTATGATGATAATTGTTCAAGGTCCGCTTATGAGTGAGAACATGTGGTACTTTGTTCTTCGTTTCTGTGACAGATCACTGAGTACGATAGACTCTAAATCTATCCAAGTCACTGTGAAGTCCATATGTTTTCCTTCATTTTTTTTTTTTTTTTTTGAGTTGGAGTCTCAGACTGGAGTGCCTCGACCTGCTGGACTCCGGCGATCCTTCCGCCTCAGCCTTCTAGTAGCTGGAACTACAGGCATGTGCTACCATGCCCGGCTAATTTTTTGGTTTATTGTAGAGATGAGGTCTTGCCAAGTTGTCCAGGCGGGTCTCAAACCCGTGGGCTCAGGCAATCCACTCACCTTAGCCTCCCAACGTGCGGGATTACAGGCTGAGCCACCGAGCCCGACCATATGTTTGTCCTTCTTTATGACTGCCTAATATTCCATTGTGTTTATGTACCACATTTTTTAAATCCAGTCTAGTTTCAATGGGCAGCAAGGTTGGTTGCATGTTTTTTGCTATTGTGAATAGTGCTGCAAGAAACGTGTGTGCAGGTATTAAAGTATGAAAATGTTTAAAACACAATTTAGGAGGCCAGGGAAGTTCAGGATGAAGTGCAGAATGTGATAAAGCAATCTAACTCTATTAAAATTGTGTGAAACACCTTCATAAAAAGAAGTAGGGACAAAAGGTACTAACCTAAATAATTTTGGAAGTTGGCCAGGCATGGTAGCTCATATCCATAATCCCAGCATTTTGGGAAGTCAGGGCAAGAGGATTGCTTGAGTCCAGATGTTTGAGACCAGCCTGGGTAACATGGAGAGACCTTGCTTCTACAAAAAATTAAAAAATTAGTTGGGCATGGTGGTACACACCTGTAGCCCCAGCTTCTCAGAGGCTGAGGTGGGAGGATTGCTTGAGGCTATGGTGAGCTGTGATCATGCCACTGCACTGACAGAGTGAGACCCTGACTCAAAATAATAATAACAATAATAATAATAATAGTAATTTTTAGAAGTGAGTGGAATCTGTAAGACTAAGGAAAAAAAAACTATTGTAAGTACTGAATTCTTGTTGGCAAAGTTGTCTCCGTCAGGAGTAAGGGTTAACAATTCTGATACAATATACATAATAGAACAATTAAGAAAATGAGGCCAGGTGCAACAGCTCATGCCAGAAATCCCAGCACTTTGGGAGACTGAGACAGGAGGATCACTTGATCAGCCTGGGCTACTTAGCAAGACACCAACTGTACAATAAATAAAATAAAAATAAATAGCTGGGTGTGGTGGTACATGCCTATAGTCCCAGCATTTCAGGAGGTCGAAGCCAAAGGTCTACATGAGCCTCAGAAGTTAAAGGGTGCAATGAGCTAGGATAGCACCACTGCATTCCATCCTGGGGAACAGAGTGAGACCTTGTCTCAAAAAAAAAGAACAACCGAAAAAAGAAAACGAATGACAGTTGAGAGAAGCAGGAAGCTAGGTTTCTCATTGTTGGAGTGGGAGGTAACAGACGAGCAAGAGGAGGAGTCTGGAAAGACCCAGGTGGCAATGGATTAGAGTTGCAGATATCATAGAATGTTTAGTACAATATAGACAGATGATCCTACATAGAAAAATGTATTCATATATATGTATACACATATATTTTCCTGTTCTTCAGCTGGGAAAACTCTCCCATAGCAAAGAGCACACTGAGTGTCCAGATGTTTTTTTCTAATATGTTAACCAATACAAGGAAACCAGGGCTCCTTGGAAAAGTTGCTGATTCTAGAACTGGGGCAGAAAATATACAAGATGAGCCTGGAGTGTATTGTGGTGCCAGAAAACAACAAAGTGCTCAAAAATTAAAACCAAAAACACAATGATGGGTTATGTCAGCTGAAAGAATTCCTACTAATGGATAAATGGGAACATTTGGGCAACAAAATAAGTAAAGCAATATCAAACTATAACCCAAAATATAAAATTAACCTCCATGAGTCCATATTAACATAAATAATGATTAAATAAACACATAAGTTTATATGTCTATCTTTTCATAAGATATATGCATTGGAACATTATAATGTTGTAAAATGATATTTTAGTGGCAAAAAAGTAAAAACAAACTTAATATCCACCAATAAGGCAATGGTTAAATAAATGATGGTATATTGATATATACAGACTATAGACTATTATGCAGCTATTAAAGAGTATGATATATGTCTATTAACCTGGAGAGATGCTATGCGGCAGAAGTATTACAAATAATTTGCACAGAAACTGCACCCTTGAAAGATGTTAAACATAACTCCCCACTCTTTAAGTGTTTGGGCCCACATAATAACTTTTCTCCAAAGAGCTGTATGGAGAGGAGTCTTGTGGGGGCAAAGTAACTTACAATGGAAAAATGTAACAAAAGCTTCCTCAGCCAAATGATTAAGATCATCGCCTACAATGAAAGTCATGTTGATAAAATGAATGTACCTTTGATTTGATGCAATGAAAACAACACTTTACCTCTGGGATCTTCCTCCTAAATACCTATAATCCCAGTACAATCGTGAGAAAAACTCATACCAATCCCAATTTAGGGGCATACTACAAAATACCTGATGAGGCCTCCCTTCAACCTCTCAAGGCCATCCCAAACAAGGAAAGTCTGAGACACTGTAACAGCACAGAGGAGCCTAAGGACACAGGAAATGTAATGTGGTCTCTTGGATGGTAGCCTGAAACAGAAAAAAGAACACGGGGCGCAGGGTGGGGGGAAGTCAAGGCTATATGAATGAAGTATGGGTTTTAGTTAATGATAATTTATCCTGTGGGTTCATTAATTGTGAAAATTATACCATACTAATATGAGATGTTAATAAGAGGAGAAACTGCATAGAACCAATTGTTCTGTAAATCTAAAAGAGTTCTAAAATTAAAAGTTTATTTTTAAAAATTACATAGACAAGATTACTAGTTCTAAAATATAAAGCATTACAAATTGAAAATAAAAAAACAAACAACTCAAAATAAGTTTAGGCAAAGGCTATGAACAGGATATCCACTGGAGAGGAAAACCAAGTGACCATAATATTTAACCAACAAACCAAAAGAAGACAGTGACATTATCAGTGGACAAAGATAAATAAAACTTGAAACATGATACTGTTTTTTAATCATCAGTTTGGCCTACAATTAAGAGTAAAAACATCTAGCGTTTATAAGGATGCAGAAAAATGGACACTATCTTACACTGCCAACTGAAACATGATTGCTACAACCTTTTGCAAAAGTATGAGGCAATATCTATAAGAAGAAACATGTACACACCTTGACCTAGCAATTGTACCTTGGGCAATCTATCCTTTGGCAATAAAAGCATCACAATGAAAAGATACATGCATTGTAACATTATAATGTTGTAAAATGATATTTTAGTGGCAAAAAAGTAAAAACAAACTTAATATCTACCAATAAGGCAAAGGTTGCATAAATGATGGTACATTGATATGTACAAACTATAGACTATTATGCAGCTATTAAAGAGTATGATATATGTCTATTAACCTGGAGAGATGCTATGCGGTCATTTTAAGTGGTAAAGGAAAATTGCACAGTAATATGTATAGTGTGACAGTATTTTTTAAACACTCAGTATATGCCTCTATGTTTAAATATTTTTGGAAGTCTACACACCTGGCTATTAACATCAGTTATTGAAGGAAAGTTAGATACGGCTATGAATATAATCTTGTTATTTCATATATATTCACACATACATACATTTATGGAGTATATGCTAAAATAAAATAAACCCTCAAGCATGGCTGTCATCTGTTACATTTAGCTGTGGGATGTTCAGGGAAAATGCATATCAGAGAGGAAGCAATTGACGTACATGATCACTGTCTAGCAGCATCTCTGTAACACAGTCAAATGAAGATATTCTCTATGGGACCACAGCAACCTACTTTCTAAGTCAAGAGAAAAAAGTACCAAGTTGTTTATTTTTATCAATGACCTACATGAGAGAAACGAGTCCAGGAAGTCTACATTTGCTCCCATATGGATGAGACTGTTAACTTCCTAGAAGTTGGGAAAAGAATTCACATCGACTGTGATAATTCAGAAAAATAGCACTTTGGAAGATAAAATGAAGCCCCATGTGTCTAATTACTAAATCACATGCAGGAAGACCCAAAACGATACATTAAATTCAGATAATGTTAGCAACCATGGGACATATCTGAAACCCAAAGTTTAGTCAGTAAGAGTAGCAGGGTATAATGAATGGACACAAACCCAAATGGGGAAATCTAGAAAGAAAAAGCCAGAAAATAGAAAATTGAGCAGAACATTCAAAAACGGCTCCATTTATTCCACACACAGCACAGCCAAAGCTTTATTCAGCAGCACACAGGAAAGAGGGCATCTGAAGCTGATGCTCAGTCTGACTTTAAACATCTGGTTTTAGTCATAATTGAACACTGTTCAACACAAAGCAGTGTCCATGAGCATGTTTTGAAGGTAAAGATGAAGGCAGGGACTTGGAAGGAGATTAGAAGTAAAGTAACAGAAGGAAATGTTAAGAGTCTGCAATAGGGAAATAGCTAATTTTAATGTTGCCCAGGCTGGTCTTGAACTCCTGGACTCAAGTGATCCTTCCACCTCAGCCTCCCAAAGTGCTTTGATTGCAGGCATGAGCCACTGCCCCTGGTCTTGTTTTAGAAATTTTTATTGATACATAATAATTGTACATATTTATAGGTTATATGTAATATTTTGATATGTGCATATAATGTGTAGTGATCCAACCAAGGTAATTGGGATATCCATCACCTCAAACATTTGTCATTTCTTTTGTTGAGAACATATCAAATCTTTCCTTCTAGTTATTCTTAAATATACAATAAGTTGTTTCTATCTATAATCACCCTACTGTGCTATCAAACTCTAGAGCCTATTCCTTCTATCTGACTGTATTTTTGTACACACTAACCAATCTCTCTTCATCTCCCCCTTCCCCTACCTTTTCAGTCTCTGGTAACCACCATTCTACTTTCTACTTCTGTGAGATCCACTTTGTCAGCTCCCACATATGAGTGAAAACATGTAATGAAAAAAAGTTAATCTTAAATTTGAAAAATTATAGACATAAAAAGAAAGAACTTCTAGAGTCCTCATGGATTGAAAGAACAAACAGAAAGAAAACTAAAGAAACATCTATGACCAACCTGGTTAGCAAAGGTAAGGAAAAGATGTCCCCATTGTAACACCACCTGCAGAATGAGAGTTTTATAAACAAGCTTGAAGCACACCCAACAAGACTGTATATTAAGTTCTCTAGACATGTGGACCAAAGATAAGATGCTAAAAGGAACAGGTACAAAGGAACCTATCTACCAAATGAGGATATCAGTAAGAGCCTCAGAAATATGAAGGTGATGAGCAAGAGTTAGACCTCAAAGTTAGACCTCAGAGGTGACAAAATTCCAGTGCTTTCTTTTGTAATCATGCCTGTCCTATGAGTGGTATATCTTAACTCCAAAGATTTCAGGAAGGAACATTTTCTGTACCTGGGCCTTGCGGACCACCAGAGGTGTCAGTCCTACACACACCAGAGGGGTAACTCTCACACACACCCCACCTGAGGCCTACTTGCATGGGTTGATTTGAAGGAGGTTTGTTGGGTGTGGGAGAAAGAGCTATCTGAAAGCCTTACTTACATCCAGGGCATTTGCTGCAGCAAAAGAATAGAGTAGAAAAGAGTCGATACACTGTTACCAGACAAAACAAATACTAACCTGAAGAGATAGGCAAATGTATCCACTCTAGTATAAAGAACACTTTTGGTTCTTGTCACAGACCCTTCAAAACTCTCTGGGAAAGAAAAAAATATGTACTTTTCCCTAGAAATTTTGAGTCTCCCTCAATGAGATAATTTTGAGAGAAAAGGATGTGAGGATGAGGGAGAATAATAGAAAGGGTTCTGGAAAAAAAGTGACGAAACTTAGGCTCTAGTTTCAGCGCTGCCCCTGATTCACTGTGTTACCCTGGGGTCTTCTACAATATTCTCTGTAACAAGCTCAAGGATCCCACTCGGATACATTATGTGCTATAACTGAAGTATATTTTGTTTTGCTTTAAGTGGAAATTTACTCATGCTTCTGGTTCTGAGTTTAAGCCAGTATTTTGCTTCTAAAATAAAGCTATAATAAAATCTTAGCTAATTGTTTTCATTACAAACGCTTGTAATATTTTCGATTCCCACCTGGAACTGCAATGGTCAAGGCTAGTGATTTTTAAGGTTGTTTGTGATGCCTTTTGATCAACAGGCTTGCTACCCAGAGAACTGATGTACAAAAGATAAAAGGGAGCTAGAAAGAGTGGCGTTCTGCTTGCTCAACTTCCTCACTGTGGTTTTTTTTTTTTTTTTTTTTTTATTTTAAGTCTAACGAATTCGCCCAGACAGGAGTGCAGTGGCCGCGCCCACCCACCCCACCCACGACCAGCGGGGCTCCCGCGCTCCATCCGCCACAACCATACAAA